>CM027879.1:25417882-25425814 GCA_016097615.1 Eucalyptus dawsonii | reverse complement strand
AGACCATAAACACCTTTCATACGCAATTCCTCGATCCAATCTCGCACTTGGTCTGATCGCACCGTAGATAAAGTTGTAACCGAAGTAGACCAAGAAGGGAGTGGAATGATGATGACCGGGCACTCTCTTGGATCTCATGGTTTGGAGCAAGCGGAGCTTTCCTTTCACTTGGCACGAGACACCGTACGCTACACAGAAGAACAGAAGATTTTTGAATGAATTTCACATCTTGACATTTCCACATTAGACGGATTCAATGGAGAAAGGAATGCCTTTCGGAGCGCATTTCCAGCTGTGAAGATAGACGACTCACATAGCCGGAACTGATCAAGTCTGATCCTCTTTCTTGATGTTCCTTCACAGACCAATTCATTATGTAACCTGATCTTATTACGACGTATCTTTCTTGTCTTGATTGAATACATCATTGAAACAATCATGCGAGAGGTCTACTACGTCAATTGCGTAACGAGTTGGACAGAGAGAACGCAGGAACGGCACCATGTGAGATTCTCATCCCGACTCGCTCGATTAATGGTGTTGCTGTCAGCCCTGTTCCTAAAGATCTGGCATGGAGGGACGCAAGAGAAGTAGGAATGGGATCGATGCAGTTGCCCAGGCATCCAATGCATTTAGTACAGCTTACTGAACACCAACACAATCTTTATGCTTCAAATGAAAGATTCAACATTTCCGCACGCGATTCGCCGTTGAAGGCTCCTTGATTTGATACTAGCACTTGAGAGCGAAAGGAAGCCTCTTCTTTTGATGATGATCTAGCTATGTCAGTTGGTTTGGCTACTTCTGTATGGTCTTACCGAGAACCCTTCAGATAGGCTATCTCCATGTGTGACTATATTTGTTTCTAATTTCATCATTGACCGGGTGAGGCATTCCATACATCTCTTTTATCTGGAGCCGATAGACCTAGGGCAAAGCCCTTCTTTCACTCACATCTGGTACCGTGGAGCAGTACCTATGGAAAGGATCAAGACCATAGGGGAAGGGAGAAAGTAAGGAAAGTATTCATTCCATCCTTAGACTCCGAAGAAGAGCTGGTCTTATTCCTGCGCGGGTAGGCTTTCGGGAAAGCAAAGGAAATCCATTCAAAAATTCGACAGGGGAAAGATAGCCTAGTAAAGCAGGCTTTTTCAAAGATGAATTCAATTCCGAGAATACCTAGGTAGAGGACTGAGAACGAATGGTAAGAGTAAAGAGTTCCACTAACAATAAGACGGGTGGAAGACTTTCAGAAAGGTTACCACCTTAAGAATACCAGGAAGAGAACCAGAGCAGAAGAAGGAAGGCGCTAGCAGTAGAATGGTGCGCGCATAAAGGAAGGTAATGACTGAAGGAAGGACCAAAAAGCTCCTTACTTCTCTCGGCCTAACGAGTCTTATTAGATAGATGCGGCTAAGGACTGGTGCTTACATATGCAGAAATGCGGCTAAGGACTCTCTCTCGGCCTATTCCGGGTGATAGTAAGACATAGCCCCTCTCCTCCTTCTCCCAATGGCTATAGCTTCCCCATCACCTACGCCCGCGAGCAAAGGCATTCATTAGTTTACTTCGGCTAAGGCATGACTGAAGGAGTTTACTTTGCACAAATCATTGGCCTCTTGATTCCTTTTCTTTCGGCGTACTCCAGCAAAAAATCATCAAAAGCTTCAAGAAGCTCTTTTGCCCTGGCGCAGTATGGTCGAAGGCTTTTTTCCCGCTCTCACACGTGCATTCCCCAGCTATTTGCTGGATCCTAACATGGAGTTTCCATATACTTCAACTGCTGATGCTCGAAGATCGGTCACAACTCCAGACCGATTATTAATGCTTCATATTCTGCTTGGATTTATTCGAACAGGGGAAGAAAAACAGGATTGAAAACCTTGTCTTCTTGCCAGAAGGGGAAAGAATCACCAAACCACTCTTTTTCCTTCGCTAGTCCTGGTAGTGAGTGTGCCAAACTGCAGCTCCTTGTGGTCGACCTCTCCCCGCTTGGATTGGCTCGAACCTCACCAGCATCCTTCTGGCTCTCTTTTCGTACCATCTTTTCACTACAACATTCTTCATTTCTTCTTTTGCGTGCCCCAGACATTCTTTCGGCCTGTCGTATTCTTTGCCATCTCCGTTTCTGAGTCTTCGTCGCCGCCCCGATGGCCTTTGGCTGGTCGATGCACCTCCTACTAAGCCTCTCTGATATCGGCACCCTTACTTGTACTTCTGTGCCTATGCCACTCCCCAATTGGAGTCACGGGCGGTTTGAAAGTTCGAGGATTTCGTCGAGAAACTTGGCCATTATTTGTATAACTGGTTAACTCGTTTATTTAACCTCTGTGACCACTCTTTCCACTGCAAGCTCATCGCCTGGTCTAGAACTGAGGATTTCGCCATTAACTCATCCAATTCTCATCTTCAAACTGAGTAAAACAATTTTGACAAAGATGAATCACTTTTCAAATCCTAATGAAGCGCGGCAACCAAGGAAGCGAACCCGCTGAAAACATCCATACATTGTTGCGACCAGCTTTCTGAATCTCAGGTTTCGACACTACTAGCACTTCACTCTATTTCTCTGATCGATCGTTTCTTGAACAGCTTTCCCGCTACGCGATCTATCGTTGGTCGATTGAAGGTTCAGTTTAGCCACATTGATTCCCATCTTGAGAAATGGATCTTCATCCACCTTCATCTTTCCCCTTTCAGGGAATTGGAATCGGCCATCTGAGATGGCTTTTTGCAACTGATTTCTGAAACGACCCAGTTGTTGGTGGTGTGGCTCCTGAGTGATGCCATTTACAAAATATCCTCCCTTTTTCTCATCAGCCGATGGAATCACATGCCCTTTTGGAAGCTTCAACTGCCCATCTTTCAGTAGGTGATCAAATATTTTCTCAGCTTTGGTGATGTCAAAAGAATAATCCTTGCCAATCTCGGCCATGTTCTCTTGGTCTTAGATGACCGACTAGCATTGCTCTTTGGACTGGACAAAGCAGGACACCATATGGTTTCCCATTGATCATTTCTGCCACACATACCTCGACCTCATCATCAGACTCTGAGTCCAAGTCTTGCTCGACCATTGCTCCCTCTAAACTTGGGTTCCTGTAATAGGTTTCCTTGGAGGAGTTTCTTCGCCGCTCTTTCATCAGTTGTTCGTAACTAGCTGCTCTTGATGCCAAAAGGAACAGGTCATAAAAGTCTTGCCCTTCCAATTTCTCTCGCAGATTGAAATTCAGCCCCTTCAGGGCAATTATGACGCATTCTCTATCAGTCAGATTGGTTTTACACCTCTTTTGCAGCTTCCTGAACCTCGCGATGTATTTCTCCACTGATTCACCTTGTAATTGAGTCAGCTAGATCGGCCACAGTTACCTCGGCTCAGCTCGATAAAACTGCTCATGGAACTTGTGTTCCAACTCGTACCAATTGTGAATTGAGTTGGGTGGCTAATTCATGTACCATGTAAAGGCCGATTTAGGCAAGGAGTTGGCAAACAACCTCAACTTCAAATAAATCATCAGCCCCAGCTTCTCCACATTGCACTGTGAATCGGGCGATGTCTTCAATGGTCGTTAGGGACGCCTCTCCTGAGAAAAGCACAAATTCAGGCACCTTCTACCCCCTGGGGAATTGGTGAACCCTATCGATCGGGTATGGTTTCCTCTATGTCGGCCTAACCAAGGGCCTGACATCAATTCCAACTTGCTGAAGAGCCTAAATTACATGATTCCTTTCCTAATCAACTGGTGCTGGCGCTGGAACAGGAACTGGTTCCGGGGGCGAGTCGGTCTAGTCTTTGATACTCCATTCCCCTTTCCCAAAACATTCCTTGTCCTTCGCCTCCAAGTTGATTAGGATACTGGCCGGCAGGTTTGGTTTGGAATGGACTGGTCATGAGCTTGCCCCCCAGCGTTACTTTGCTTGGGACTCTGGCTTTGGTCGACATTAATTGGTGCCTCAGCTTTGTTTTTTTCCTCATGATATGAACGTTCCCATACTGCAAGTCGGGTTTAGGTGGAGGTGGAATGTCATAAACCTTAATGGCCTTTCCTTTGTCCTGCGATGGGGGTCGGACTTCCATTTAACCCACTAGCTTCTCGACTTACTTTCCGACCGACTCCATAGATCTTTGGTTATCCGAAAGCATGGCTTTGAGGACAGTAGCCTTTTGTTGGATCATAGCCTGCATCAACTCATTATTTGATTCCTCAATCTGTCTGTTGTCTTCAAGCAGCGAGATCGTCGCTCTTGAGCCTGATGGTTGCAGCGGCAAACGGATTGACTTCCGTGGCCGTGCGTGAAGATCCATCAGAAGTATCCTCATCCCCGACCGTTGGGAGGGTAGGCTCCTCGGCCTCGGGAAGTGGAACTCCCATGGGGGTGCTGCGGGCGTAGCGATCTAAAACCTATTCTTAGCATCGAAGAGGGAATTTAATGAGGCTTCCCTAGTCAACTTATCCCATAAAGTGCATATTCGGTCAATCAGTCTAGCCACTCCCTTACTAATGTCTTTCGAATCTGTTTATTCTATAATATAAATGTGAAAGCGGAGTAGCTTGCAGAATCTATAGTATCTATGAAGGGCATTTGTATCAACGCATTCCAAGTCAGTGAAAAAAGAGGATTTCGAAAACCGAGAGCAGTTCCTATTACAAATGTAGTGAAATCAATAAAGTTGAGGCAGTGTTAACTGTCTTTCAAACTGCCTACAAGGCTTCTAAAAAGCGCTTTAACGAGATCGCTTCCCACCTTCTCATCTCAGAAAGCGTCTGAGGTTGCATGCGCGTTTTAGGTTGTTTTCTCTTTCGGTGCTTTGAAGGGACCAAAGAGAAGGCTTACTCCTTGCTCAAGTAAGTACCCCGACGGTCATCCCAATGAATTGCCACACACTCATTCCAACTAAACGGTGCTTGTTGAGGGGAATTCCTTCTTTTTTTGTCCAATCCCAAC
This sequence comes from Eucalyptus dawsonii, assembly GCA_016097615.1. Taxonomy (NCBI): domain Eukaryota; kingdom Viridiplantae; phylum Streptophyta; class Magnoliopsida; order Myrtales; family Myrtaceae; genus Eucalyptus; species Eucalyptus dawsonii. The sequence goes on along the minus strand of CM027879.1, from coordinate 25,420,867 downwards.
CTCGCATTCAACCTCCTCGTCCATCAATCCCATTCGTGGATCTCTTATTTACTATGGAAAGAACCTCCTCGGACATTAACATTGATCCAGTTTAGGCAGCTTTCAGTCCTGGGAAAGGAAGGTAAGGCGGAATCCCGTTCGTAGATTAAGTATGTAAAAGTTCCTTCCTCAAAAAGCTCCCCATCAACGGCGGCGATAACATAAGACAGGGAAGGCATATCCGAAAGTCCCCCATCTCGCTCGAGAACGACGCCCTTCTTTCCAAAGCGATTCTCTTTTGTGCTTGGATATCTTGACTTTCGAGGCCATCTTATTATACGATGCATGCCTCCTCTTACTCCTAGCTAGATTCTCTGCATCCTGGCCTTCTAGTCCTCCACCTATCCCTTCCTTCTTATAATAACAGACAGCGAAAGACGCTAGGCACACTCTTATTTAAACCTTGCCAATCTCTTAGCTCCCAAGTCTATTCTGATTCAGGCCCTTCTTGCATCTCGGAGGGCTGGCTTGAATGAGTGTCGTCCCTTCGATCTTGGTGACTGTGACCTGGAGATGGTATCGGTTCGACTCTGACTGTGATGGAAGATCTCCCCTTTCTCTCTCCTCTTAGGCAGTGAATCCTTGTCGATTGAAAGTTGAGTACAGTACCTTGTTATAATAAGAACTAATCCTTAATTTCCTGAAAGTTCTTTAAGGGGTCTTCTTTTTCTCTCCGAGGGGATTGAGGGGGAAACGTTCCGATATGATATTCGCGTTGGATATACGAAGCAGAAGGAGAAGCAAGTTCCTTTTCCCAAGCTTTTCCTCGATAACCTCGAGGCAACAATTTCGTTCCATCTCATTTTTGAACCTGAAATTCAAGGGCAGGATAAAAAGGAAAAAGGTCTAATCATGGTTCCATTTATTGCGAGTCTTACAAACAAAGTTCTGGGGCGACATTCGCCTTCTTTTCCCGCACCTAGCTCTAGGAATCAGCAACCAATAGAGCAAGGTTCCTTGGCCAGTCTTTCCGTTCAGGAGCTTAGACGTTCTGAGCAAAATGCCGCTTTGAAAAAGAAGGATAACACGTCGGAGGCTTCTTTAGGACGGTGGGAAAATCCACTGGAACCGGAGCTCATGAAGCATCCTTTCTGGCGCGGAAAGGGGGTGAAAGCAATTAAAATAACCAAAAGTCTCGTGGGGACTCCTTCCTTTTTAAGGTAAGAGAAAGAAGCGGGAGGAAACCACAATTGCGCTCCCCAGAGAGAGGGTTGACCCTACTCATCACGCCCACCGTTAAGGTTCCGAGGCCATCGTCGGCATGCTGCTCGTTACTTACCCCTTTTTCACAATCCACTGCCTTCCTTACCCGAAATCACACTCCCAAAGTTTTCTTCACTCACGCGATTTCAATGCCCGTGGGATAGGGGTCAAGTTTCCATTTAGACCTTATTATTCCGCCCTCAACACTTGTCATCTCCAGAACAGAATTCCTGCTCCCGAGAGTCAAGGCGAGGCTTTCAAGACCCAGTGAAGCCCGAAAGGCACTCTAGTCCTCGTTGACTCTGACGCCTTCGATCTAGTGGAATTAGTGGACGACTCTGAATGCGGAGTAAGAAACTACGGGTTTGTTTGATCGACAACTTGCTAGTCGACAGAAGGATTTTCAAACTCGATAGCTTTCTGGTGGAAGATGGGCTCTTTTAATATTCCATTTTTTGGTTAGAAAACGAGCTTCTGGCAAGACAGCGGGGGAACATCTATTATTTCATAACCTGCATTGACTGACTGAGAGTTAGATGCCTTTAAAGTAGGTTTCACTTTACTTACTACTCCGAACTCATTGCGCTTAGGAAGGACAGCTTGCATTTCCTATGCGTACTTAATAAAAGAATTCACCATGCTTAATGCCAAACCTGAGACTGAGAGTTCGATCCCTTATTCTCAGCTTGCCCCTTCTTCTACGCAAACACCTTAATAGCTCCTTCTATAACTATTATATCTAACAGCAGATTCGGTTGTGTAAACTCCCCCAGGACGAAGGGAAGGCTTTCATTCACCTTGCGTACTGTGAGAGCTAACTAGTTACTTTCTTACCTTGCTTACCTTTTGGACTATAGGAGCTATCGAATTGACTTAGTGAATCTTCCCGCCTACTCCTGCCCTTACTAATGGGAAATCAGTTACTTGCTTGACTAATTCTTTCGAAAATGTCACTCTATTGGTCCTATCTAATGTCATGTCAAACCTGAAAACAGAACATCGCATTCCTCCTAACTCCCAACAGCTTCTCAAGCAGGGGATTTGTCGAAAACAACCTATCTGTCCACTTGCTTGAAGCTCTCACCCTATTCTTGCGCAAACCAAGTTCACTGCCTGAATTTAGGAGTGAAATAACCCGCTATGAGTAGATGGGACTCTGACTTAAGCTGGAGTAGTGGTGATTTGAGCTTTCGATGGGTTAATCCCGGTTTCCATCTTTGAACTTTGAGGTAATGACCAGCAATCGCCCATGGCCCCATTTTTAAAGCGAGCTCAGCTGCCCCAACGTTTTCCATTCTGAGAAAGTAGAATCCTGATCCTAAATCAATTAGGTCAAGTTCTCCCTGCGGTTTCCACCAACTTGAAATGAGTATCTCCATAGCATTTGAACCTATTTACTTCACCAGAAGTTTTTTAATGAGAGAACTCCTCCATGGTCTCTCGAAAAATTCCTTTCATTTATGATCCCCTTGATTCAGTATGGGTGCTCGTTATCTGGGCGCAGGAGTTCGATCTTATCAAGATTAAACAAAGTAGCCTTGTTGAACCATATTGGTTCTTTCTTTTTATCCTGCTTCTTTGAGGAGCTCCCCACCACTCTCTGTAGGTAGCTTCTAACATCTGTTTCTCTGGTAAATCCATTTCTTTTTCTTCACTCCTTATCATGATTGTTTTGTCCTTGTTCTTGGCTTTCCTGGCTTATCTCTATGCCTTCCATCAGATTCTCTGAAGAGCTCATCTCTC
>CM027879.1:25405382-25412882 GCA_016097615.1 Eucalyptus dawsonii | reverse complement strand
CTAGCTAGCTACAACTAGGTATAACCCCTACTTTATTGTATTGTTGGGATATTTGAAGAAACCTGCTGAAAAACCGAAGCGCGCTAACGCGCAAGGGCTGAAAAGCCAGCAACTTGTTAGGAGTAGGTTTTGGCTTGCCCCTTTCCACTTATTAGGGGGATAGGTTTGGAACCCTATACAAGGTGCTCTAGGGCAGAGCCCCTATCTCTAAAGGGGCTTATGCATTCCACTCGTTACCACTAAACGACGAAGCCAGGAGCGGAAGGAGGGACTTGAACCCTCAACCTCAGCCTTGGCAAGGCTATGCTCTACCATTAAGCTATTTCCGCCAGCTACGGTAGTGGCGAAGCACTACTGAGCAATTCACGTATCACTTGATATGGACGACTTATGTTTTTCCGCCAGACCACACTCTTGACCTCCGATCGAGCTAGGAGCACGAGTAGGTAGGCAGGGGGATAGGGGCTGTTCAATCAATCTCCGGCCGCTCAGTGCCGCTATTGGTGCGAGTTGTAAGGAGTCTTGGTCTCGAGTCGAGCTGGGGCCTCATTTCATTCTCGTAACGGGAGTGAGTGCACCGCAAGACCAGACAAGTGATTCCCTCGTCTCGCAGCGGCGGCATCTGTCTTTTTTTTAAGAAAAGTCATTTCCTAAGACGGCTCCTCTTATTCTACGATAATCCAAGCAGCAGCTCCACGAGTCCGCTCAGAACCAGTCGATTCCGGAGCCATTCGTTCTCCCCTCTCGGTTGCCCTTTGCCAGCTACTAGAGCAAGTAAGAGAACCTACAGTGAATGAACAACAAGAACTGCAGATTTGGACCGGATTGTACACCTTTGTGTCTGGCTATGTATATGGATGTGCATAAAGAAGGGACGGGACATCTCTCCCTTTTTTAGGAGGATGAGAGAGGGAAGAAGCTGCAGCGGCACCTCAGGAACTTCTTACTGGGGCAGCACCCATAGGCGCGAGTCTTTGGATGCACGTGTTTTGTTCATATTCCTGCGCAGTTAAGAGAAAAAGAGTCCCCAAGGCAACCACTTGTGTCTTTCTTGGATATGCTCAGTCCGGGTATAGATGCTATGACGTGAAATCCAAGAGAGTCGATGTATCCTTGAATGTTCTCTTTAATGGGGTCGCCTCATATTTTCCTTTACCTAATTAATCATCCCCGGACGGTGATGGAGATGTATTGCGGCCTTCTCCTGTTCATCAACTCGAACCTCATTCTTCTGCAGTTGATGTTACGGATCAGCCTGACTCTTCAGGCCAGCATCTTCTGCCGGTCGACGAATGCGTGCTCCGGTTGTAGCAGTGTTGAATGAACGGCAGGTTTGTTTACCCAGACCAGGTAAGCCTAAAGGTGGTCCCGATGTTAGATTCTCAACATTTGAACCGACGGTTCTATTGGTGACCCATTCCAACCAAATAAGCTGGCCGCTTTTACTTTGATTAGCCTTTCAGAAATAGGGGTGCGGGGGTGCTGTGCTCCTCTTCATTTGCTCCCGTTAACGACCACAAAGGCATACATAGAAGGCAGATGAGAGAAAGCGAAAGCGCTCGATGAACGATGATTGAAGATTGCAGCATATTTTTTATAAAGACAGCAGTAGACCACTACATTTTTTTAGCAGAATTTGGCCAGCGCATCGACCTAGTACAAAATGGCCATCTTACTGAATCCGAAAAGTCGACTACGACAAAAACGTAGTTATTCCCCCCCTTTTTTAAGAAATAGAGCAATCGTCCTACGAAATCTATGGTTATGCTTTTCCCATAGCCAGGAAGGTATTGGGCTGATAAAGCCCCAACTTCCTCTTGGACGGCTTCGACGTGCTGCATAGAGCACACACAACCCATCACCCTTGGACATCTGCTTCTATCCTGGGCCAATAAGAATGCCTTTCCAGGTGAGCCAGAGTTTGATTACACTTTGGAGTTGATCAAACTCTGGCGTCATGAAGGACTGCGAGACGCCTTGTCCCTCCGAGTACTCCGCCGTAAAGTCCCCGAAGTCCAATAAGGTGGTAGAAAGAGCAGTTGCGGCGCTTTACTAATAACATAAAAAAAGGGGTATGGACAGAAAATCTGCAACCGTCGTTGGCCTTTCTTTTCTTATCCTACCAACTTTATTCACTTCGCGGTAAACAGAGACTTTCCAATAGCCAGTAGGTCAAAGCCTTTCTTTTGGGGTCCAAGGGTGCCACCCCGTACTCCCCAATTCCTGTCTTCGGAACTACGGGGATAGGTGACTTTCTGCGATGGCCCTCCACCTCGTTGGGAAAAGTGAAAGGAAATAACAAGCCCTAAACTAAAGACCAACTAGCAGCTTATCAACCACCGAACACAGACTCATGTTGGCGATGCCATGGTTAAGTACGAGGACCACCCACCCAGCAAAGAGCGAGGTCTTTCACTTTCAGCCAAGTACTTAAAAAAAAAAAGAGTGGAAGGCGAAACAACTACAACATTAGAGGATATTTTCTGTACTGTATAAGTGGCTCGGAAGAAGAATCACGTCTCCAGTCGATTCTACTTCATGTCTTACTAGATAAGTCACAAGGCCTGTCCTTCTTCAGGCCCAGGTCATCTAGTCGGGGTCGACCACAATTTCGTAAGAAAGAGATAGAATTTAACTAAGTGGAAATCAAAGGAGGGCTTCGATCCATTGTGATTCGGTTCCTTGGTGTGGAGAGATCTCTGCCATAAAACAGAGAGCTCGTAGGCCTTATTCTGCAGATCAAAGAACGAACGTAATTCCCCATTCATTCAAAGTAGTATTTTTTTATAGAACAGAGGCCTTCTGGGCCGACTACTACGACTACATGCGCATCTAGTGCAGTGGCTTGGAAGCAAGCTACCTTGACCATCTTCCGAAGTTCTAAATAATCTACTGATCAAAGGCTGTAGGGGCGGACTGCTCTACATTCAGCCGCGCCATAGTGACCCCCGAAGCGATCTTCTTCTAGTTTCGGGACGAAATCTGGCAGCCAATTGCTGGCTCTGAATAACCAGCCCAGCAAGAAGTTCAATTCTTCCATAACATAAGGGGGCGGGGTTGCGCGCGAGCCGAGTGACGTAGGTGCACAAGAGTACTTCGCGTCACAACCATCTCTTTTTTATAGGTTCTACGGACCGATGCCTGCTGCTTCATCTGGGAGCAAAGAATCATAGATATGCCGGTCATTAGAAGGAAGAACCGCCATAAAAAGATTCCTCGTGTATCATCTGTAGCAAAACTATGAACGGAAGCTAGCAATCCGGACCGTATTGAAAAGGTTCCTAAGACACAGCATAGAAAAGTAACAATATTAAGAAACGAGGTCCAAGAATGAAGAAGGGGTAGAATTACTGAATGAATACGAGCTGTGGCTAATACCCGAGGCATAAAAGAAGCATTTTCTACGGGATCCCGAAACCACCAGCCACCCCGACCTAATTCATGATGAGCCCACCAACTTCCTGGCAAGATGCCTACGGTTAAAAACCACCGACATGTCAAGATCCAAATTCGAATTGGTTCCTGGTCCTGGTCAGAGACCACTGTGTTCGCGCCGGCGGTCCAAGAAAGAGGCGAATAGCGGTATCTTTCTTTCCATTACGAACGACACGCTTCGCCTGCTCCCTCCCCGTGTCCACTAGCGCTCCTGTCCAGAGCGAAGAGAAGGCGAAAAAGCGCCGCCGAAGCAGCATGAGCGGGCTTCTATTTCTATTGCTACGCAACAATAGAGCATAATAGCATTTTGCGCCCACATCTTTGAATTTGAGGGTAAAAAGCTCGCTTGTTATACGGGATCCGACGCATCCAGCAGAGCGAAGCAGCCTTCCATTCTTTTCGGCGGCATCCTTCCGCATTGGCGGCGAGTGGAGTGCCACAATCCCATTCATCATTTTTGATCTACATAAGCCAAAGCCCATAGCACTGGCGACGTCTCCGGCATAAATGCAAGGCGGATGTATAGCTGATATAGGATCTTGTGGAACAGGATTTGATTCTGCAAGCGGTTCGGTACGAACGAAGAAATTTCGAACAAAAGGATCGGAACTCACTGATAGGAAAGGAGAGAAAAACAAAGCAATGCCAAGAGCTCCGTCAATCCGCTGTTCATCGATAGACGAAGCTCTCTCTTGATCATCTCGTGCCAGATGCAACAAAGGATGAGTCCTTTTTCCTTCTCGCGAACCACGGGAGCGCCTAGCGCCCAGAGGAGCAAAGCTCATTTTCCTTTCAGGGTAAAACGGCGCATAAAAAAGGGCTGGCCCGTCAAAAGTCCGGTTCCTTCGCGAACGAAGTTCAGAATCAACAAGGGTTCGTAGAACGAAAGGAGTGTACAACTGGGGCGCAGCCCTACTTTTTGTTCGTAACGAGGGAGAGATAGAATGGAGTTCTTCACGAAATTCAAGACAAAGGAATAAAAAATAGTTTCTCTATGGCCTCCTCGTTTTGAGACATTATGGCTTTGGAGTCGACCCCGGTAACAAAGAAGGAATCCATAAAAACTTGGGATCCGACACCATGATAAAATACTACCCTCATGATTAGACCATGTCCCTGAGATTTGATAAAAGAAAGGTGCATTAGCGGTTAATACGTTGTAATTGGAGTTGTTATTAGGAATATGACGGAACGAAAGACCAAGGAAAGAGAGAAGAATGCACCAAAATGCAGGTGCTGCACCAAACGCTGGTGGTTCTTTCTTGTTGTAAGTAAATGCAACGAAAAGACCCGGAAATAACGAATAATGAAACAATTCATATATTGACATTTCGTGCTCATTTCCAAATTTCTGCTTTGTTATTCCCATCATCCGGTAACCACAGGATGATCCACAAGAAAGGTGGCAGGATTCGAACCTATGGCCGGCCGGCCGCCCCTGACCTAAGAAGAACAAAACTCCTTATGACCAAAGAAGGACCAGCTTACAACCTTCTCGAGCGAGAGTTCCACGATCACGACCAGCAGAAACTTGTTGGGAGTAGGGGCATCCAAGCTCCTAGCGCGGTAGAAAGGATCTCAGCTAAACGGTTACCGGTCCACCAGTCCCGCAAGGCTCTCAACGGTGAACTCCTTGGTTCGTCAACGTTTTGATCTCTGTTCTCGCGCGTGAAAAGCAGCATGCAATGTTGCCTTGCTTCACGTGAGCGCGCAGCGCTCGTGTTGCTTGAGATCCTCTCTAAACCGGCCGTGTTGCCAGCCCACGGACCCCGCTGCCGATCCGGTCGTCCATCTCGGAGTCATCAACATCTCTTTTAGAGGAGATGAGTGCCCCATAGAAAGCTTGATCTATCTGCCCCACCATTTTTTCGTATGCCTTTCGATCCTTCCAGTGAGAGACCTTCAGACCAAAGCATTGCCATTGCACGGGTACCCAATCCTACAACTTGATCAGTCTCCCATGTCCAGACGTCCGGGCGATTCAGATTAAGAAGTGAAGCCATCGTATAGCCCAACTTGTGACTATAGCTAACAAACATAGATAATAAAAAAAAGGGGATGTATAAAACCGGTACTCACTGATAGGAGTAGACTTCCGGTCGTATCTTACTTTGAAAAGCAATCATGAAAGGATCTAGACTAGGATCTTAGACTACGCTATTTTTTTTTTCTTTCTTTGATTCGAAAGCATTCAAGCAAGGAAAGGCAAATGATAAAGAAGAGCGAGCATCAAACACAGCTTCCCGTCTATGTGATTATTGAATCCCAACGTTACGAACAAAGGGAGGAGGAAACAAGCTTCAAAAGAAAAGGGCTGGGCTTATGACTGAACACAAAAAGAATTGAAATGTTGAAGATGGAATTGATCTTTGACCTTGCCGTCAAGAACTGCTGTTCAGGTTTAGGAATCATCATGTCTTTCTTTTTATTGTTGTTAGCCGATTGATTCCTTGATCTTATCCTGTGCTCGGTAATCACACTAGTAACGCAGGGAATAAAGTGAGATCCGATGTGTCGATACCGGACCTGGACACGCTAACTAAACTGCTATCTTTGGCAAGGCAATCAACGGATGCTTCTAGCGCGCCAAGGCATTGTTTTTTTCCTTGCTAGTTAGCTTCGCTAGCTTGCTGGCTAGTTTTCTTTGCTCTAAATTGACCACTCACTACCTTGAAACAACTCGGACTATTCTTATGTAAAAGACACTACACCTTTAATCCTACTTCTCTCGAGTTGGAAAGGACTGTTCGTGTCGCTACTAGGTAAATCAATTCAGAGGTCGATTCCGATGCAGACTGGGCTTGAGATCCCACTGATCGTCGCTCTACAACTGCTTACTTTTTTTTTTTAGGTGACTCACCTATCTCTTGGCGCAGTAAGAAACAAACCGTAGTGTCCCGATCAAGTACATAAGCAGAATACCGAGCCATTGCTTTAACTACTTCTTCACTTCTTTGGCTAAGGTGCTTACTCACGGATCTAGGAATTACCCATTATGGTGCTACTCCGCTCTTTTGTGAGAATCGCAGTGCTATTCAGATAGCCCAGAATTCTGTGTTTCATGAGGGCACCAAACACATTGAGACTGACTGTCATTTTATTCGTCAGCATATCCATAGTGGTACTATCAATCTTCTTTCCATCTCCTCTGCGGATCAACTAGCTGATATTTTCACTAAAGCACATCCACCTGGGCGTTTCAGTGACTTAGCTTCCAAACTCAAGTTGGTCTCAAAATTACCATCTTAAGTTTGAGGTGGGATGTTAATGTATATTGTATATAGTGTTCGTTTATAGTAGTCGTGTTTGTAGTAGTCCCACATTGGTTCTAAGTCTTTGGCCTCCTGCTTCTTGTATACTAGAAATAGAGTGAGTAACTCTTGTCTCATTTTCTCTATCAATGAAATCATAGATCATTCCATGAATTATCAAAAAGAATCCCTCTCTCTTAATGACTCTTCTTAGGGAGTAGAATCTGTTGCCTAGGAGCTCAGAGAAAGGTAGCGAAGTAATATTTTCTTTTGAAAGCAAAGAGGAGTGGAGTGGCGGTCGCGCAAGCAAGCGAAGTATAATAAGCCAAAACGATTATGCAACTTGGCCCCTTCAACTACTTAGGCGCAGGATAGAAGATGATGGAGCAGCATACCGGAGGAAAAGAGACGTCCTAATTCGAATCAAAAATACAAAATCAAAATAATGAATTAGGCATCATGTTCACTAGGTTATTCTTATATGGACAACGTTTGGAGAACGGATGACTAGAACAGATCGGTAAAGGCCTGACTCTATTCCTTCCTAAGGTCAGGAATAGCGGCCTTAAAGCTTCTCCTACTATCGGCTACCTAACTGTCGGGAAATCGGTGTCGTGGTGGTGCTACGAGATGGCGATTTATCGTATAGAAGAATAGATCCGCGGACCTATTGATTGACCATAGATGCGAACCGATCGACCGCTATCTAAGAGAAGAGTTGTAGTTCTTCTATCGAAAAAGGGCAAGGGGAGAAGATGTAGCGGCTTGCCTAGATCTCGTATTTCCCACGTAGTCCGTCGGTCAAACCAACGAT
>CM027879.1:25370382-25400382 GCA_016097615.1 Eucalyptus dawsonii | reverse complement strand
AGCAGTCTTTGTCATCAACAGATTACCAACAAGTGCAAATTCGAATGGTATGTCTGGTTACAGGTCAGTCACCTGACTATTTCATCTTAAGAGCCTTTGGGTGTATATCTTATGTTCATGTGGATAAAAGAGTGAGGAGAAAGTTATCCCCGAAGGCAGAGACATGTGTATTTGTTGGATATAGTGATGAGCATAAAGGGTACCGATGCTTTTTTTCTCCTAAGACAGGAAAAATGGTTGTTTCCCGTCATGTAACGTTTGATGAGAATCATTTTTACTTTGCCACTTTAACCTCATCTACTACAGCGTCTTCTCCTAGTAAACCATGGTGTACTCCACCTGAGGAACCTTCAGATACGTCAAATGGAACTGGAACTCCAACAAGTCCAACTCACTCTATTGGCACAAGTGCTGAACAAAATAATCAAGATGAAAATGAAGTCACTGACCTCTCTCAAATTCAACATACTCCAGCTGTGCCATCAACCAACCCAAACCTGTCTCAGTCATCAGATTCTTCCAATGAAAGTGCTAGTTTGCCAAATACTTATCATCAAGGTGGTGATCAGGTTGAACCTGCAGAACAAGGTAATGCTCCACGACGATCCTCCCGCAGTGTTCAACCAAGGCGATACTTTCCTATAGAAAATTGTGCACTCCAAGGGAGCACCATAACAGAGCAATCCTCCACCAAAGCACAAGGTACAGAATCTGTCTTACACTCTGTTTTTCTTTCTACCAGCTCTCAAGATTCAGAACCAACATCTTTTCGTGAAGCTGCTAGTGACCCTAACTAAGTGGGTTGAAGCAATGAATGCAGAGATTCACGCTCTCCTTCAACATCACACATGGGAAATAGTGCCAAGACCTACAAAGAAAAATGTGATTGGAAGTAAGTGGGTTTCTAAAATCAAGTATAAACCGGATGGCACAATTGAAAGATTGAAAGCGAGACTAGTAGCGAAAGGCTATAATCAACAATATGGATTATACTATGAAGAAACCTTCAGTTCAGTTGTGAAGGTCGGAACTGTAAGATTAGCATTAGCTATTGCAAACTGCTATGGTTGGAAGCTTCATCAACTAGATGTCAAAAATGCATTTTTGCATGGAGACCTACAAAAGTATATATGGAGCAACCACCAGGATATCATGTATTAGATGATTCTAAATGGGTTTGAAAATGGAGAAAGGAAATCCATGGGTTAAAGCAAGCCCCACGAGCCTGGTTTGAAAGCCTCGGCAAAACTCTTCTTTCTAATGGTTACAGTCGAAGCAAGTAAGACTACTCACTGTTTTTCAAGAGAGAAGGTGTGAAACAAATTATGGTACTTTTTTTTTATGTTGATGACATAATAGTTACAGGAAATGCAGAAGACGAAATTGATCAGCTAAAACTCATACTTGGTCATTAATTTGCCATGAAAGACCTGGGAGAACTAAAGTCTTTTTTGGGCATACAGGTTGAGCGCTCATCTAGTGGAATGAAGATCACTCAGAAGAAATATGCTCTTGATCTTCTAAAAAGATTTGGTTTGAATGACTGCAAACCGGCACCTACCCCTATGGTTCTTGGACAGCAATTCTCACAAAAAGAGAGTAACCCTGTCAAACATCCAGAGAAGTCAAGAAGTCTTGTGGGAGCACTTCAATATCTCACTCACTTTTACACGCCCAGATAAACCATTTGCTGTAAACCAAGTATGTCAATTCATGCATGATCCTCGTGAGTTACATCTTCAAGCTGCCAAGAGAATCCTTCGTTATGTGAAAGGAAGATTAGCAGATGGGCTTTTATTCCCTACTGTCAAAAGGCAACCTAATCTAGTTGCTTACTCAGATGCTGACTGGGGCGGAGATCCTGATTCAAGGAGATCAATTTCAGGTTTTTGTGTCTTCTTTGCTGTCTTATGCTTATGTTGGCATATTCTAATAGGAATTAGCCATATCGGAAATAGCCGGCAAAGTCAGCATCTTACCCGGCAAGCTCCGCATCTAGGATTCTGTAATCACACCCGGCGAAAGGCGATTCTTAATAGCCTAAGGTGCGTAGCGGTCCCCCACGGGACGGTAACTACCTCTAAGACGAGTGAAGAAAGAAGGGGGGATAATTTCTTTGAACATCTTTATCCCAGAATTCATCATCTGCAAGCAATCCACTTCCGTAAGAGCGTTGACTTCAGCTTCTTTTTGGCTACCCTTTAACTGACTCAACCTATTGCGGCTAATAGATATCTGCTTGCTTCTTGCTTACTTGCAACCTTTAGTTGATCTCCACCTTCAAGCTTTAGTACAAGCAACTCTTTCAAAAAGGGGAATTCTGGTCCCTCCCTATCCGAGATGTGCTCTTGAAAGATCTCCCTCGACAGCGCAGTTAGGTCTTAGAGAAGAAACTGATTTACCTAAGTAAGTAGCCAACTTCCGATAATCATTCCTTGCTTTGCGCTAGATTCAGTATGGTGATACACATTTTTGAAATAACAAGGGAAAATAGCTCTTCTTAAGAGAATAGAATGGCTGCTTTTGGGAGTTATCTTTCCCTCTAACCTGTCACTCGAAATGAAATAATAGAAGACAAAGCTACGCATTCACTCGTAGCACTCGTTAGGCCTCCCAAACAAATGAAAATGCCGACATGGAGCCATGCGCATGATTCAAAGAGTCACTCGAGGCGAAACTTAGTAAGAATACCCGGTAATGTCACGAATGGATGAAGCAAGCACTTTTAGATGGTATCGATCAGAGCCAATCAACCCTGTTCTTTCCTGATTATCGTCACAACAATGCCACTAGCCGAAATAGAATCCGTCAAGTAAGAGATAAGCCAGAGATCCAGATCATTTTAATACGTCACCGGTCCGAGATGGGCCTCATTGCGAAAAAGAGGATGTTCTTTCTATCACTAGGAGTAGTAGCGCTAGCGGCGCAGAAGGAGAAAGTAGCTAAGCGCTATGAAGCTATCTAGATAGTTTCCAGCTGAGGGAAATTGGCTTCTACCACTATTCTTCTTCTCCCCGAGGGTTGCTTGCTTCCATTCAGGTAGCTATTGCTGAGAAATGGCCGAAAAAAGGAAAGTCTTATTCCACTCGCTTTCTCTCTTTCTGTATCGGATTTTCAGCTTTCAAGCGCTACGCCCCTTTTTTTTCTTATTTTTCCGTCTCTGAAGTGAGTGAAGTCAAGCTAGCGTCAGCAAATCGGACATAAGCAATACACGTAAATCCCCGTCCTTTAGAAAGACGATAGCGATTCCCTTCCAGTGTTTTAATTAAGAGTTCAAAGAGACTAATTCATGCTAAAAACTGATTAATCGCGGACACCCTATAGCTATTGCAGTTAATCCATATCTGGAATTAGGTAAGACGAAGGGAGGAGTTATAAGAGTAACCTATAAGAATAAATGGTAGGAATACCCGGAGCGTAGCTCTCTCGGAACTTACCTCAGCGACTTGAAGCATTGCTTCCTATCGGCTTCGAGCCGAAAGAGAGTGAGATGGAACCCTGAAGAGATCTAGCGTTACGCAATCTTTCTAAGAAAGTAATTTCAGTCATCGATTGCCTGCTATTCCCACTTCCTGACGTGAGGAGTGAAAGGCTGGAAAGCAGTTCTTTTCCTAGGTTGACTCATGAGTTAGTGTGCAAGACCAATTGCTAGGCTTTCCTCTTTCTTAGATGTTCTAACAGTGGGATTTTCGCTTTGGTGGAATTTCCCACCAAAGAACCATCCTTAGATCCCTAGTTTTAGAGCGGATTCTCCTTCTTTCTTTCCCGTTCCTGAAATCACAGAAGATGAATGCCAGGAGTCCATTAGGGGATTGGGCATCTTCTTCTTGTTCCCTCGGATGATAAAGGAAGAACTAGAACAAGAGAAGAGCCACCTTATTCCATGGACTTCAGGATTGTTTTGTTTACATCTTCTCTAATCAAAAGAAAAGCTCTTTGGATACTACAGAGCTTATTTCCGTGATTTCTTCAAATGTTGGAATAGATCTCAGAGTCAAGAATTCTGCAATGCAAAGAACGATTTTTGATGAGCTAAAGCTCTATGTTACCCTTGTTCGAATTCGAAAGTCAAACTCGAACTCAAAGGAAAGTACTTTCGGAGAGCTACTTTCGTAAATGTGTACCTTGTTCTACAGATAAATAAATGGAACTAAAAAAACATCCATTTCAAAATGACTTACTTAACGAATATAATCGTTGAACGCTTTAGAGTGTAGTGGATAATTTTTCAAGGGGCAGAAGCGCCGATTCGGTATAAACTGGTCGAGACTTAACAGGACCGCGGGACGCAGGTCAAATCGGCACAAGAACCTGCTGGTATAGGAACAGTATACCTTAGGGAGACTAAACCAATTCCACTCCGAACGTCGAGATCTAGATTCGCATTGAAAGGAATTTGCTGAGAACGTGGTAGTGGCAATCATCTGGTGCGGAAGCTAGGAATCGGGAAATTCACCTGCAAGGGGTCGAGCTCTCCGTTTGGAGACAGAACAACGTTAGAAGTTCTTAGGCGTATGAAAGCTAGCGCTTTGGGGGAAATACCGATTTCTTTTTCAATAACATAGAATAAACAAACTTGCTTGGCAGACTGGAAGATAAAGGCAAGCAGCAAGATAGAGTGCCTTAACCTGCTCGCTGTGGACATAAGGATTGACGTGTGCCGAGACAGCTGTCCCGCGAATTCCTTAATCCGCAAAGGCTAATGCCATAAGACGAGCAGGACTAAAGAAAGAGAAGATCGGCAACAGCAGATAAGACCACTTATTCCTTGGGCTTAAGTTAAGGTTTCCTAAAAGAGCTTATTCTCGGCATCCCATCTCAGAAGGCTACGCACCTTGCCTAGCCACAACCTCTTTCGCATCGAGAAAGAGTAAGAATCAATCTCCTCGCTGATTAAACTAAACAATCGCTATTCTTTTTAAACGAAAAAAATCAGCAACAGTCGTGAAAAGCAAAGACCTCCGTAGAGCTAGATTAAACTTCCTCCGAGCTTGACCGAGGAAAGATAATCGAAGAAAGTGTGAAAAGCAATGTGGCATTTGAATATAACTTCTTTTCTTGGCCTGGCCCCTCTATTTAGCTTTCCCATCTCACAAGGCAAGTCTATTCAATTTGGTAAGAAGATGCTTACTTTACCGTGTAAAGAGTAGTGACAGGAAAGCCTTTAGCTTCCTTTGTTCTACCCTTCGTGCGTGACCCGGAGCAGGTGGATTGACTATGAATCTAACTCTTCTTTATGTTTATGCAGTGACAGAGGCAACATCTCTATCTGAGATACCCGCGAGAGTGACTCGTTTCCTTAAGGCATGCCCCTAATCAACTTCCTATTGCAAATGCCAAAGCACCAAGAACGGGTATGCCATTAACACCAGATACGGGAACAGCGGATTTAATTGCATCTTTCTTTTTTTCTAAAATGAATGCTTCTCCCCTGAAAAGAGGGGTAATTCAAAAAAAGAAAAGCACGAGGAAAGATTGCACGCACAGATTACCTTCGCTCCTTTCCTGCCTTCCGGCTTAGACTGATTTCTTTTTTTTATGCGAAGAATTCCATCTTACCTTACTCTTAGTCTTCCTTATAAAATGAAGGATTTTTCCAAAGGGGAAGACGAAATGAAAACGGAACTTTTTAGCTCCTTTGAAAGTTCCCGAACCGTATAGGAGCCTTGGTGGGACACTGAATGACTTTACTGTGACCAGACCTGGGATCTCTTTTTCAGTGAGTAGACTTTTTGAGTTTATAAGCAATCATTTCCATCTCTACCTATTTCTTCCCCCTGTCGACACTATCCCCTCAAATGTTCCCTCAATCTTGTTGCCAAACCACTCCTGCCTTCTTGTTTGCCAAATTTGCTAGCCTTGAAAGACTGAAGAAATTGGGGGTGTTTCAAGTCTCAGATTGCTCTCTTTATGCTATTGAGGAGGACACTATGGACTTCTGTTTTTGTGTCCATTTTCCGGCTATGTCTGGCATCCAATTTTAGCTCTGTGCAAGATATATAGGGGAAGTTACTTACTCTTGGAGACAGGAATAGTATTGGCTCTGTTAGACTATTACGGCTGACAACTTCTATGTTTGGATCATCAAGCTTGCACTATCCGCTTCTGTATATTTTATAAGGCAGGAGAGAAATCAGAGATGCTTTCAGCATCCGCTTATAGAGAAATAAAATAAGTTTTAGTTCATGAGGTCATTGAAGCTGTCAGGTGTAAAGCTGCTTGTTGGAGGAAGATTCCTAATCAACAGATCCATTGGGAAATCCGCATCAATTAGGGGTTACCACAAAAGAATTTCTTACTAGACTCTAAGCTCTTTTGCTTGCTGGGGGTAAGGTCTCCAGTCAACTATTTGAGGGAATGCCTTCTTTCTAGTTGTTCTGTTCTATCTATTAGGGGTAAAAAAAAGGGGATTTATTAAGAACTTGATCGTACATACAAGATCTTGATATCCTTATTTGTCCGCTGGTTGGTTCTATAAAAGGCAAAAACAAAAGGAACAAAAGCTAGTCCCCTCTCGCTTCTTATCTTGATGTTCGATCTTTCATATAATTGATAGTCGAGATTACCCGTGTTAGTCATATGGCAAACTAGTCGGTAGGGTGTATGCGGGATTAAGCTGAATGCCATATGTAAAAAGTCCTGTATTGGTAAGAGATGGGAGAACTACGGCTCCGTATTCGTAGTTAGTACCATTGAGATCATACAACGGGAAAGATAGAAAGAGGGAAGATCATTCCATCTTAAGTCGGACTCGGGAAGGAGACACAGGCCACGAGAAGGGGGCTATCGCTTTCTAAAAGTCTACAAAACCGCAGACTAACTTCTTACTTCCCAAAACGGTGAAGAGGATCATGAAATCGGTGAGCTATGGGCCACAGGAACTAGCAGGTAGCATAGATACTGTAGAGAGCTCCCTGTATGTACTTTACAGGTGGATACAATCCATGTGTGGCTGTGTTCTCCACATTAAGAGTAAGAGTAGGGGAATGCGTGAACAGAAACAACGGCTCCATACGGCATAACAAAGATTGGTTTGTTGGGGTTTTTCTTTCGATTGGGTTTAGCTTCAGTTAAGCTCGTACAATCCAAAATTCTGGTATGAATTTGGTAGTCATCTCGATCTCTTCTCTGTTTATCTCTTTTTTTAATTGAATGAATGGATCGGTGAATATTAATATATATAATGATAAAGAAAGAATCCATCTCTACTCTACGCAGAAAGATCGTAGCTAGGATGACAGCGCTATCCCACTGATTGATTGAGCCGTATGACAATAAAAGTCTTTTCTTTAGTGAGTGACTTGGCTGTCAAGATCATATCGTGAGCAAGTAGGAAGCGAGTTTAAGTGAATAAAGTGTTAGAATGAGGAAGTAAAGCATCGAATTCAATGTGTTAAGCATATAGTGGAAGTAGCATGATTGGAGCTTCTTAGCGCTTAGGCTACTACCTATAAGCTTCAACCTCCTCTTACTTATTGAGAGATGACCTGGACCAGAAAGCTTTAATGGCGGGGGCAGAAAGGGAAGCAGGTACGAATAGAAGAAGGCCTAGAATAGCCAAGCAAAAGGGGTCCTTTTAAGTGGTCCAATCAGTCTAATGCGTAATGTCCGGTCTCGGAAGTCTTTTAGTAATCCAACAATTAGGAACCGAGTGGGGAAGTGAGCTCTACTCTAAACTCTAAAGGCTGCTCTGCCACCTAGGGGATAGGATACCTTTTCCTTTTCGTCCGATTCGAGAGCTGGATCTTCTCTAAGACCGGCTTACTAAGCTTTTTCAGCAGGACAAAAAAGGCCTTTGGTTTGAATGTTTGAATCGACTTCTTTTCTGATTTTATTCCTGATCTAAAGTAAAGGCGGAATTCGCTTTTTTAGAGGTCTCCTGCGCAGGCATAGGCATAGCATAGACTTTCTTTGAACATGGAAAAAAAGCTAGCCCGAAAGCTGCTTACCCAGACTTCCCTTAGCGATTTGACTGAAAGCTTGACGATGGGGCTGACTCTCGAAGGGGTGGCGAAGAAGGCTCAATTGCTGGGCTCTCGAGACAGTTTCCCCGTACCCAAGATTCCAAGGCCATGACCAAAAGCGGCAGAAGAATTCAAAGCGCGAAAGAGGAAATAGAAAAAAGGCCTAGCGTTGAGGCCTTCTGGCTTCCTTGTAAATAAGTTAGAATTAAAAGAAAGTAACGTTTCGGGCTAGCCTATGCTTACGCCTTTTCGTCTTCGTCCTGTAAGCCAGAATCTCATCTTCCGTTTTGGCTCTTGAGCAGGGGGTTCAGGGGGCTGCAAAAGCAAAAGAGGATTATAAGACGACTAAGGTAAGTAAGATCCCGTCCTCAAGATTCTATTCTGATGTTACGATAAATCCCTCTACCCTATTGGTTAATCCCGAAGGAAGCTTCCCTGGTAGAGCTGCTATAAGATAAGCTCTTTTTCCATTTAGTTTAGAGAGAGTAGCTTTACACGGTCTGGGTCTTCAGGGTCTGCTATTCCTTTCCTCTAATGACTAAATGTCAAACCTACCGAAATGGCTCTTTAAAGAAAGGCTTTATTCACAGGAAACTTTGGAGAGGGTCGACCAGTCCAGTCCATTTATCATCCCACCACTCACCCAAGCAAGCTCAGGAGTTCAGGTGCTACAGATTAGCTGCTTGAAGCCCGATCGTCAGTCACTTCCACCGAAGAGATATTGTTTTTGTCCTTCTCGGGTTCCAGTCCAACCTTCTGCTGC
Organism: Eucalyptus dawsonii; assembly: GCA_016097615.1. Classification (NCBI taxonomy): domain Eukaryota; kingdom Viridiplantae; phylum Streptophyta; class Magnoliopsida; order Myrtales; family Myrtaceae; genus Eucalyptus; species Eucalyptus dawsonii. The sequence continues at coordinate 25,391,655 of CM027879.1, read as the reverse complement.
TGCCCCCGGCCTCTACTTAATTTAATACTTTCTGGTCCAGGCCATCTCTCAGGCTTACAGTTGTAAATCCGAGTTCTCGTTACTACCGAATCCGTAGAAAACTTTCAAATGAGAAAAGAAGACGAAAGGTACGGCGGAGTTGGATCAACTTCTTAGTCTTGGGGCTTGTCAGATTATCCTTTTCGATAGTTGCTTCAAGGTAAAAATGCGCATTTGAGGCCCTTTTTTACAGGGGTTCGGTTCCTCTTCCGGGCTCGGTTATGGACGCGAGGCTAGGTCCTTTTTGACTATGTTTTCGGGTTTTAAAGGCCTTCCCCGAACGTTGAAAATGATTCAACTGAAGCTCCTAAGTACGGTCCGATAGCCACTATAGCCACTAAAAGGGTCATATCCTGTTGAAGAGGAAGTGAAAGGAGCGAGACCTTGCGGAGTAGGTACGGAAGGGGAGGCCTCTTCAGAGGTAGTGAAAACCCTTTATTTCAGCGAGGCAAGAGAGGATCTTTCTTTTAGGACCACATACCCTAATTGAGACCCCGAGGGAAGTAAGGAAGCGAAAGCTGGATCGACTCTAAAGTAGAGTAGCTGTACTTGCCTTTTTCTTAGAGTGGATTGAGGAAGAAGTGGAACTCCGATGAAAACGTAGTCTTGCTGCATCCCCTGAAGGAGCAGGGGCTAACTTATCCTTAAAATAAGCTGGATCCTCTGGAGTTAGATCGGCTGGAGTAGCTACTTACCTTACTGGTGTCCGAAGAAGTCTGTTGGTACAGATGTCATATGAGATGTGAAAGCGATTTCCGACTTAAAGACTACTAGTTTACTAAGAACTAGAGCCGACTGTAACATCCGACCAGAGAGGTCAGTCAGTGCTGGGAAAGCAAAGAATGGAATGTCTGTTCTATAACAAGAAGGTTGCTTGATTTGATTATTCTTTTTCAAGAGAAAGGCATAAGGACTCTGTAAATCGCGAGAATGCATATTCTGATGCTTGCACGGGTGATAGCTCATCTGCTTCCTTAAAAGTGAGTTTCACAGAGGGGAGGTTAGCGAGATCCCTTATCTGAGAAAAGGAGTAAAAACCCTAGCAATAAGGATGCCTCTCGAAGGCTTGGCCCGTATTACATTAGTGGGACTACGGCTGGCTCTTTCTCCTCAATCGGAGGGAATGCCATTCTTAACATCTTTCGAAACCTTTCTTTCACAGGTGGCATAATTCGATACTATATAACCTTGAAAACTAAAGCGGCCTACTCTATCGCAGTAAGGGCTTAAGCGATCGAAGTGACCTAACCTGGCTCCATCTAGAAGGGCCGGCCCTCGGTCATCTATGTCGTCTTTGGAACTCCTAAAAGAGTTTACGGGCCTAGCTCAACGAAAAGGCAAGTCCTTCGGTTCCAGGTTCGAGTGATGGTTCACTAGTAAGAGATCAACGAAAAGCAAGCCTTCTTCCCAGTTTGGACTAAAAGAAAGTAGTTGAAAACCGAGACCAAAGGAGTGTACTTTACTTAATGAAGTATACTTAACGAGGGGCTGTTGAGTAAGGGAGGGGTCGGTATACTATTAGAAGTATTTTTCTTTCACGGCAGGGATAGCACAAATGAGTAATGGAAGATCCATGTCCCCACCCTAGCTAGAAGAAAGAAAGGGTATGCCTGCGCGTAGAAGACCTAAAAAGCCTAAGCCTAATTCGGATCAGCCTATGAAAAGTAGTTCCCCGTGGAAAGCGAGAGAGCTATTGATGGAAGAGGAATCACCGGGTTGTTCGGTTCAATGGTTGGGAAGCTAAGCTCCTTAGAAAGGATTGACCGAGAAAAGGTCTTTCTTTCATGGACTAGATCCCAGCAGACAGCGATCTTCTTACTGAGATACCAAGGTTTCACGAATCAGATGGGGAATCACCCACACGAGGACCATAAGACGCATTATAACGCTCTACAGAGCCCGAAAGACTGATTCCGGAGTTCGGGATCAGATCAGATTCCGAATGGGAGAATAGGAACAAGAGGAACGAAGTAGCTCGCCTAAAAGGAGAGGAACGACTTCAACAAGAGGAGCTACTCTTTACTTCGATAAAGAAAGAGCTTTATAAAGAGAGTTGCTTACTACGAAAAGCAAGATGCCTGCCCCACTAGTCTGATTTTATTGATCACTAGTCCTTACTCTCAGTTACTGATTCAAGAACGAATACCGAGACAGCCCTTCCCTTGCCGGTCTACTGCCTGATGGCTTTACATCGCTAAGGAATCCGTAATTGACAGCAAGAGCTAAGAATCAATAAAAGGAAAATACCAATTAGATTAGAAATGTTCGCTCCTGTGGGAGTCGAACCCACCACATAGGCTTTTTCCTTGTTCTACCGAGATGAACTAAAGAGCGGTAACCCTTAAATCTTTGAAAGCATCTCTGAGCTCGGTCAAAGAAAAATACAATTCGAAATGCTCAATTCTGTAAGAGCTTATGTATCTTTATTTTTCCGGTTACGGTAAATAACCAAAGAGCGAACCAAGGCTCTACTGCTAACCAGTCTTCTTTTCCGACTCCTTCCCCCGAAACCACCAGCTATCCTGACCTAATTCATGCGCCTACTTAACCAAGTGAAGCGGGCCCACTGAGAAGAGACCCTCCCCCCGCTCTCTACCCGTTTACGATGTGGGCACGGTTATTATCTACTATAATATGATTATTTTACGATTATCGTCTCGGCTGTGTTTCTTTCTCGAATAGTTCCCGGCCAAAATGGGCCAGTTTGTTAAGTTTAAGAATGTTTTTTTGGGGGTCGGGCCTGTCCCTTGCTAAAATCCCCAGTGGATCTGGAGTCTCCTTGAGGTCTGGGATTCCTTCCTTCGTTGGGCTGGAACCGCTGTTCCCGGCTTCCGATGATTGTGAAAAAGACGAGTTTGAACTGTCCTTTTCGGAAATTAGAGCTTAGGAATTCGAGTCAGACCCCGAAGGAATCATATTGAAATAAAACTATTCCGTTGGTAACGAAGTATCCATAAGAGTGACAATGACTAAAGACATCAAGTTATGGAATCCTAGTTTTTGTAGATAGAAAGAGAAGGCCCATTTAAGGACTTTTTTTCCGATGGATATAAAATAAAAAAGTCGAAAACTCCAAGTAGATCCCCAAAAACGTGTAAAAACGGAACATAGTAGTAGAAATAAGCATGAATAAAGAATAGATTCTTCGTATTTGATTTCTTTTTCTCTTTGCTATCATTCCAAGCCCGTACCTTAGCTGTTCCTTAGCTTTCGAAGAAGCTAAACTGTCCAGTATTCCAATCCGGTTAGGTTAGCATTCCAAGTCAGTTGAACTCCTTTTTGGTTGAGATTCAGACTCAGGGAAGATGACTCAGGCCCGATCGAGGTTATCTTCTTTCCTGTTTTTCACCATCCCCCGAAACTCTTAGAAAAGTGCAATGCTTTCTCTGTGGTCGAAGTGGTTCATGTCCGGTCCGTAATCCATTAGCAGTCCACCCCAAAAGGGTAGAATTCCTCTCCTTTTAGGCGAGCTACTTCGTTCCTCTCAAACCTTTCACTTTTAGTTTTTGTCTGTTAGAAAACTGCGCTTTCTATCCTTATCTTATTAGCCGTAAGGGGAGCCCTATTCTATGGAACAAACCCAATATCCTGCGTATCATTCTCTTCTTCTTACTTCTGTTCTTTATGCACCGCTATTAGCCCTCGCAACATTCGCTGACAACGACCGTGAGGGTTACGGTTAAGGCTATGGCTGCGATCCATGTTCATAGCACTGGCTGAGTTTCCACAGCGCTTGGCTGTTCCACTGGATATGGAAAGGTCAGTTTGCTAGGAAGCTGAAAGCAACCTCCAGTTCTGGTAACTCCTCAAAGACAATGTATCGAGGTTCTAAGACCCCACTTACTTTTTCGTCCTCAAAAAATCTTGCTGACTTGGTCTCAGCAATCCTGATCGGGAGCGATGGGCAATCAAACAACTATCCCTTATACCTCTCGGAGTATCCGATGAAGTATCCACTAAGGTAAGGGTCCTAGGGTCCAACTTCTTCTCTTGTGGGTTATACATCCACCCTGGCCTCTGCCTGACAACCCCAAGTATGGAAATGCGCTAAACTGGCTTTCCTTCCTGTCCATAGTTGGGTGTTTTAGGAACTGCCTTCGAAGGAACGGAAGCCAGTTTAGTATGTACATAGCAGTCTTTCTTTAAGGCCTCCCTTCAGAGAAAGAGAGGAAGTTGTGAATTGAATATAGAAAGAATTGGCCACTCAATTGCTATCAATTCATAAAGAAGGTACAAGAGTTGATGGACGCTAAATGGATTCTTATTGGTCTGTAGAATGAAGACGAGGCCGAAGTGGAAGATGCTGACCAAGTCAATGCCATACCTGAAGAATCTTACTTCTCCAACCCCCAAAAGGGGGTCCTCGACCAATTCAGCGGACATTTCTACCCCAGAGGTGACTTCCGGCACACAACAGCCTCTGTTAATCCAGTCTAATGGAAGTCAAGTGGAGCCAACCCTATCGCTTTAGTAAGGCATCGCTTTTGGTCGAAGCCAGGTTTCATTCAAGATCATGGTTTGCTATCTTCCATAAGATACCGCTAAATTGTTATTATGCTTGGTATCTTACCCTCCTGAGCGGTATGAAGCCCGTAGACAATGGCTTGAGAGAAATGCGATCAGGACTTCTTCTCGGCCAGCAGTTCAATCCAGAAAGAGTTGAGCTCAGATAGCGGAATGGCATGCTTTAAGGCCAGTCGAGAAAGAGTGATCTCTAGAGTGTCAACACAGACTTCGAAGATAGGCGGCATCTCGGAGTCTAACCCTTTGATCTGACCTAGGCCTAAAACTTCAACTCAACCTACCCTCGCTTCAAGCAGTGAAGAGAGGATAAGAAAGAAGCACTTCCCAACAGCCTAGCATCTTTTTTTCCAGTCTATCTTTCCCAAATCTAAAAAAGAAAAGAAGTATTATATCTGATCACTCCAGTCACACACGTAGGTTAGAAAGAAAGAAGTTTACTATCTCCTAATAGTCTCTTCTCTCTTCACACAACTCTTCCTTTCCCTATATCTCCTAGAGCAAGAGAGCAGTTCTCTTAACACAGCTGGGGATCCGACTCTACAGAAGAAATGGATTCGGTAATGGTAGAATATATAGAAAGGCTTTCGAAACTACGGTTTAGTATAAAAGCTCTGTCTAAGCCCCTACTAGTCTTATTCTTACGATGCCATAGGACAGTAGTCGTTCCGGAAGCTAGAGAGCAATTCATTCACTCATAAAGTAAGAACTCGATCGCTATCTCCTCTCTTAAACAATCCTATTCCCTCAGCCAATTCTACTTCTTTATTTATCAGGAAGTGCAGAAAAGAAAGTACTTTCCAAAGATTGGAATCTCATGACCCCATCCCTCGATCGTGGGGGTACTCTTCTCTACTCATTCCGCTCTTGCCTTCGTCCTTTAGTGAGAAAAATCAACGAGGAAGGAAAGCTTTCACATTGCAGTCCTATTCCAGTTCTTAAACCCAATCCACCTTTATCCTTCGGTCTACATTGGACCAGCTGATCGTATGGATGGTTCGGTCGGTTGCTACACCAGAGAGAGAAGAGAAGGTCTTCCGGCAATCTCAGGCATACTATAGTAATCGATTATTTGGTCCTTTTGCGATCGAACAACTTATGAACCGTTGCTGCCTACATAACCTTATCTACCAGACCAAGGAAGAAGGTATCAGATCACTGTAGTTCTAAACACCTTTTTTGAAAAAGTTAATTTACTTCATTTTGAATGCATTCAAGTCAGTAAAGTAGTCTGGTGGAAGAAGCCCGCATCACCACTCCTCTTCCCCCCCCTTTTGCTGGGGCGGGCCTCGCCTTTGTGTGAAGGCTACATTCGATTTGGAATCGAGAAAAGGCTAAAGCCCTAATTTCACTATATCAAGAATCAAATGGAAAAGATTTGGAACCCCAACTCCAAAGGAAGGGCATTTTCGGGGACTAGCCTGCTTCCACTTTCTGATGTCAGATAGACTGACGATCAGAATACAAATAAGATTAAAAAGGCCATCATTGGGGCAAACAATGCAATTGCTTCGGTGAGTGCAAAGCCCAAAATGGCATAACCAAATGATTGTTTAGCCAATGATGGATTTCTAGCCACGGAATGAATCAAAGAACTGAAGACGTTTCCAATACCGACAGCTGCTCCCGCTGAAGCAATTGTAGCAGCTCCGGCCCCAATTAATTTGGCACTCTCTAACATAAAGAGTGGAGGAATTCTGCTCACGCTACGCTTTTTCATTCAAGATTTCATCTTATGGACTCTTCGTTCATTCTATGCGTCCTTCCTTCTCAATGCCCGGGCATCCATCCAATGCATTCTTTTCGATCTTCTACCCGCTTGCTTCGCATAGGCTCCACAAGCTTCGGTGCGGTACACTGAAGACCAAGCCAATCTCGACAAAGAAAAAAAAGTAAAAGCAACTACATCTCCTTCGGACCCTGAAGTGAACGGCCGCTTTTTAGAGTGTTCTAACCAACAATAACGAGAAAGCTTTTTTGTTTACTCAGGCAAACAAAAAAGGGATCCGCCTCGAATCAAAACGATTTCTCCTTTCTTTTCTACGCGGAGATCTTTCTTCTCTTATGAAATTTCGAGTTTGATCAAGGGCGCTGCAACCTATCCTATGTTGGGCCTGCAGTCACATCACTTCAGGGGTTAGCTCTGCAGATGTTGAAGGAATGGAATAAGGGCAGCTTGAAAGCTTGACTTTCTTCTTTCTGGCGTGACTGCTTTCTTTGCTAGATGGGATCGATCCCAGACCTAGCCTATTGCACCTTTGCTGGTATCCTTATCGTATTCTAAGTAGAAGACCCCACGTACTATCCGAAAGGCTGATTCGTCTTAGTCTTCCGCTTTTTCTAAAGGGAGTGAAAACCAGTTCACGGTGAGCCGAGGGTTAGGAGAAGAGGTCGGTATCATGAGCTCGTCTGTCTATCTTGTATACAATTTGGGGTGCTAAGAAGCTAGGGCTTTAGCTAGCTCTTATCCTCAACCTCTTCAAGCGGCGGCGTAGCGAAGCGATCGGAAGTACTTTCGAAAGCATCTCCGTCGCTCAATAGCAAGCCTTCGTTACCGATATCTTGACTATTGGGATAACTTGAACATAGAAAGATGCCTCTATCAATGAATTTATCCATCTTGCACTAAGTTAGCATGAATTGCTAAAGAGCGTAATTCTACTTTAGAATATTTAACGTAATCGGATAAGAGGGCATCTTCCGATGCAAGGGAATTCTATCTAGCAGACAATGGATAGTCTAATCTCCTATAGGCAAGTGCGCTTGTCGATCCTTCCCTCCCAAGGGGATCCATGATATAGCAGTCAGCTTGACGATCCATCCAAGAGGTAGGATTCTTACTTTCTTTTCGAGCCTAACTTTTTTTTTTTTTTTTGAGGTAGAATCACCCATCTGGCTTGTCAAAGAAGCAATCTAGCTATCTGTAACAGCCTTTGCTGTGAAATTACTGTCCTTTCTTTTATGAACACTGTTCGATTCGAACAAGCTTTTCTTTACCTAATCGGAAAAGAAGACCAAGGAGATTCCTCCCTTTGAATAGAATAGGATTCTTCTTTTTTAAAAAATGAATATTAATTATTCTAATAATAGAAAGAAGCTTATTCAGGAGCTAAGTGAATTCTTGGAATTTTCCAACTTGAATTGAACACTGAAAGCTTCCAAGTGACCTTTGAAAGGTTTCCTATCCTCATCCGAAGAAATGCCTTGAAACTTTCCTTAGCCTAGGTATCCCTAGTCAGTCTTTTCCTCTCCACTCGTACTACAAGAAAAGAAAACTTGGATTCTCTGAAAGTGTTCATTATAGAAAAGAAAGGTTAAATCCATGTCTATTCGGGAACACCAAAGCCTCTGTTAATCCAGTCTAATGGAAGTCAAGTGGAGCCTAAACTAGCGTCCTCACCTTATGCTCCCAAAAGAACTCCCTGGAACTTTATACCTTAAAAGGATCAAAAAAAAGCAGTCAAGTCAAAAGAAGACTAGAAATAAGTCATAAAAAAGACTACAGCTCATAGTCAAGCCCCAGCTACTGAGGAAGTGACTGAGATATCCGGAGTCGGTGGGATGACTAGGAGCGGAAGATGCTAGACACCGGAAGGACTTTGAAAAGGACCGAAATGAGGAGCTATAGAGGGGGTAGAAAGGAAAAGGTGCGAAGCAGAGTAACTAGCTAGTTGATTTAAAAGACATTCCTCTAGCCAGTCAGGAAAGCAATAGAGGTAAGATCAAAGCGGATGTATGAGGAGCGGTAGCGAATGGATTCCCGGGTTGTTGATTGGAGGTCATTTTTTGATTTCAATCACCACCGGGCAGCAAGCTCCACGCTTCTCAGTAAACTTCTAGCCGTACCCTGTCCGCCAACCTGCACTGTTCGGGGTCTGTCAATCCAATTCTATCCCTGCGAGCGGGAATAAAGACGGAAGAGAAAGTGCATTATCATACGATATTTAGTCAATCAAGCAAGCTGAAGTTTTGTAGCACGGTTGGTAGCCAGTCTGTCTGTCAATCAAGCAAGCAAGCCAGTAGCAATCCTCTCTCCTGTCTGTGACAGGCACGGAGCGGCCTAAGTCAAAGAAGAAGAAGTAGATGCGCATGAATCAATAAGAAAGAGCCCTCACGATACGGAAATCTTTCCTCAAGGAAAAGGCAGCTTAAGCGATATGGGACTGCACCCCAAGCAAGAAAGAAAAAGAATTTGTTGAGGCAGGTGGGAATTTCAACAACTCAAAGAAAAGGACCTCGCTCCACCACACCACTTCCAACACTCGAAATAGATAAGGAATCGAAAATGAAGACAACTTCAGGAGGGGTTTAGACTGAGTCTTGAAAGAAGGAATTCCGCCCTAAGCTAGGCTATTTCACATCAAGGCAAAGACTATTACAAGACTGAAAAGAATGGTCGCAAAACTGCGAAGGAAAGAACTCACGAAAGAAGAAGATAGATCGTGGAAGTCACACGCAAAGGCCAGGAACTGAAATCGCTCAGAAAGAGAAAGAATTCGAAAATCTGTGCTTCGATTGAAGAGTTTTTCCAAAGGGATTGGACCTGACATTAGACAAAAGGGGGCACGAGGGGACTGAGTCACCATACTAGGGCAAGGGGCCTACAACCCCAAAGAGGATCTCCGCGCTCAGCGCTCACACCTGACTCGGAAAGGAAAAGAAGATAGGACCCGCCAACGACAAGGCACCTTGGGAATCCCACGAGAAAACAGAAAGAAAGACAGCGCATTCCCTCACAGCCATCTCCTCAGATTCGGATTAGTGAAAATCGAACTAGTCTGACTGAGAAGGGGCAATATGGCAATATGAGATTCCGATTCCTTCGTAGGCAAGGCGTTCCGATCCGCCAGTGAGGCTCTTAATGAGTCTCTTAGTTAGCACTAACTTGCACTTTCCTCATTAAGGGACTAAGACTGATTTCAAAACTAGACTCACAGCAGAGTTAGATTACCTTGTTTACTGTTGATCTGAACTCTTTCTTATATAAAAAATTCCCAGTCGTAGGACTTTCATTTCGACTTTCCTAGTTACCGCTCCGTGGGTCGTATGAAAAGCATCGATAAAGACTAATGTTCAAAGCGCTACGCACCTCCTAGAACTCTTCTTGGAGTCCGAGCTCAGAGGTCTCTTTTATCGGCTTATTCCACTTCCGTAGGGACTCTTCCAAGTCATCTGATCCTGCAGCTTTTAAGAGGAATCCGCAGAGCAGGACGCTAGTAGGAGGATCACAGACTCAAAGCCTGAGAAGCCGGGAGGATTGGTTTACGACCGGTCCTTTATTAAAAAAGTAAATAACTCCTGATCTCCGAAAGCAGAGGCTCCGATCATCCACGGAGAGGGATTTTCCGGCAACAAAAAACCTTTTCTCCCCAACCGAACCGAGGGGATAGACCACGTTATGGCCGATGTGATTACCAACCAAAGGGCAAAAAGGGGACTCCCGTGCCTTGCAGACTCTACTAAAGTTAGAATTAAAAGCACATAGCGAAAGCATGAATTCATACGTAGGAAAGGGCTTGGGCTACTAATCCGATAGATAGATGAATCAATGAATTGAACCGCTGAAAATGATTCCTATTCTTGTGAGCCAGCCTTCTTTATCTATGTCTACCTGAAACCATCTATCTACTCTGGGGGGTGTACACAGGCAAGATAATCATTCTTACATCGCTCCTTTAGCTACACATGGTGTGTCATGCAAACTGTAATTGAAATTGAGAAATTGAGTATTTTCAGTTTCAGTTCGATGTACATCAATGAGTCGAATTCCTGCCTAAGGATAGGACACTCCCTCTGGGCATTCTTCTCAAGCAAGAAGACCAAGCCCTTCGACAAAGCACACTGCACGAGGAAGAATCCATTCAAGCGTTACGGAAGAAGAGGAAGATAAAGGCATCGACGAGGGCGTCGAAAAGGGGATAGCCGGAGCTGATAAGGGTAGTCCAAAGAAGAGTTAGGAGGAATGGAGATTTGCTCCATTATTAGACATCTGGATGGAGAGCCATCTCAAGTGTATCAAAGACAGATTCACGAGACCCTTCCCTTACTTCCCAGCTTACCAGAAAAGAGAATTCAAAAATCAAAGAAGTTTTCTCAAGTCAGTGGCCGGGACAACATAAGAGTGCGTGGATCGAACTTTCCACTTTTCACTCGAAGGCAGGTACGAAGTGAAAAGTGTGCTTTCCGTGAGACTAGAAGGATTGGTCCGGTCCGCACGTCATCGATAGAAATGCAATCTCTTTATACCTTCTTTTTCCCATCTCTGCTTGACTTATCTATTCATTCGGTCAATAAGGCATTCCGAGGAGAAAGATAAGATATTAGATCCAACAGCTAATAGAAATTGGTTCACTTCGGCTAGCTACCAGGTTTCGAGAATCAATCACCCAGGCTGGGAATCTCGGCAATCCCCATAGAAGGACAGCGGGCTAACCCATGAAGCTCCATAAACGCTTTCCTTCAATGAACAGACGAACCGAGCGAGCCAAATGCAAAGAACTCAAGTGAGGAGATCTGGTTACCTTTTCTAATACGTAATACGAGGAGGCAATTAAATTGTTGATGCAGAGAATGACCTCTTAGAAAGAACAAGAAAAGGCTGCGATGAACTGCTTGCCCTAAGTGAACTAACTGCCTTTTTTTTGTCCGAGTCAGGGGAGGAAGTCAATGAATATTGTTTAGATATCCCCGTCCAATCAAAGCAAGGAGCTCTTTTCGCAGCAATTGAATCAGCAAAAGTAGCAAAAGCATTTTAAGGAGCAGGAGGAGAAGAAGATGCCATAGAGTCTGCTGTTAGGACAAAGATGGTGGAAGAATCCCCTGTTGACGGAATAAGCCTTTTTTCTGGTTTGAAGGAAGAAGACGGTGCCAGTTTTTGCGGGATAGGACCTGCTCTTACATCTGCTGCTATTGCCGTTTTTGAAATACGCTTGACTCTGTTGGAGGAAGAGAAGTAGGAGCGGCAGGCAGAAGGTAAATGATTTTTGAGAAAATGGACCCGTTAAAGACGAATAGGCAGTGATGGCAGATAGTGAAGTTCGAAGGGGAGATTGAATTGGAAAGCTGAAAGCCCAGGGTGTAATTATTTGATTGAATAGAGCAGGGTGGTTTATTCGATATTCGAAGCGTCGAAAGCAAGAAGCGAAGGCGAATGTTCAATTGGCGTAGTTGAAAGCAATCCAATCAATTCTCAAATCGGGAAACGTTCTGTATGGCCATAATTTGAGGACTTAACCCTCGGGTTCAACTACCAATTCTCTATCGAACGAGGAAAATGCCGAGCCTACTTTTATTAAGAAATAGATAGATTCAAAATAGATGAATAATTCTTCTGAGTATGCTTCTTCTTCTGTTAGGAATTCCTCTACTGCTTGTTCATGTGAACCTACCGATTCTAATGGTTTGTGCCTACCCGACGGGGGAATAGGGTGGGGAATAGCTAGGATAATTGTTAATATCAAAAGCGCGTTGGTCAAATGAGAAGGAAAAAACAAAGTAGGCTGGCGATGTTGCTGGTGTTGAAGGTTCAAGAAGAAAGTTTCATTGTTGTCTCTTCTTCCTAGGCAAGGTGCGGAGGACTATGTATTTGTTGGCTAGTTTGGGTGGATAACTCGGAAAGTTCGGTTCGTTCCAACAACTCGGGTTGGGAAGGAAGGTTATCAATTGTTTATCTTACCGGGAGTGCGAAGGACGGTTTATCTTTCTTTAGGGCAAGGTACGGTTCTTTAGAGAAATCTTAGCTAGAAAGGTTGATAATTCCATTAAATGCAGAATCGCTAGGCCTTTCCAACCTGCTTCCGAAGAGCTAGGCAGGGAATTGCTAAGTACGAAGCTAGGCACACCACGAAGAGAGCTAGGCAATGAAACTAGACGAAGGCGATCGCCAACCTCGACTCAATCAAACAACCCGGCCGGGTAGGCGGGTCAACTTGAATACTTAGTTTCCTAAATTGAATAAGCTGAATTGGAAGAATTTTCGAATATTGAAGACCCTGATAGTGAGGTATTTGGCTCGACGACGGTTGAAGTTGAATCAACAGTTGAATAGACAGGTTCAGAATACCACAGCATGATAGAAGCCATAGAGAGGCTTTCTTTCGGTAAATTCAAGTCTTTGAGACATTATTCTGGTTTATCGACCGACTCAGTGGAGGATGCTTCCGAATTTACTCTTTCATCCGTTGCTGAATCAAAACTCTTTCGTCAACCACCCGCACCCGCTTTTTTTTTTCGTTTCTTTCTTTGCATGTATGAGATGGGATTCTTTTTGATTTCCTTCCTCACCGCCTAACCTCATCCAATCAAGTCTTGAATCTAGTTCCGGTAGGTACGAATCGACTACGGTTTCATCTTCAACCAACCGCTCTTCTCCATCAAATGTCTCATACTTTCCCGCTGGGTTTACCCGAACTGACGCACGCTTAACGGAAGACGTGAGGAGTTATTCAGAAATGGGACCTTTCATTAGACGATTCTTCTCCTGCTACATTAGACTCCGATGAAAGAGTTCCATGGCGAGACGAACATGTGATTTGAGTGAGTTTTTGTTTATCAAAAGTATCAATTCCGGATTTCTATATGTATGAGATCAACTGAAGCGGGCCACGCTATAGTGACAGGCAAGTCCGGTGTCTTTCCCATAGCACAACAGCAAGACCCTCATGCAGCTTCCTTTCTTTCCCTAGCTATCCGAGTCAGTCAAGTCAAACCAGATATTCCCCATTCCTTGAAAACAAAAAGGGCATTCTATAATCGCTTAAGTGCCTGACTGGTCTTTCTAGGAATTGAGAATTGAGGAGTCAGCCCTTGCTCTTGTTTCAGTTTTATGACTTTCCGATCTTTTAGGTCCCAAAATCGGATTCTGTGCTTGTACTGTGTCAAAAAAGTCCCACACATGCCTCCTTTCAGGCAGTTCAGGTTCAGTTCCTTGCCTTACCGCATCTATTCATTCAAGTGGGCATTTGTCCTTAAAAAACCCCTTCTTGCAAAGAGCTAGCTTATTCGTTCTAACCTTCTGATTCACGTCCGGTAATGCCACAGAGCTTATTTTTCATGAAAACATCTGCGTCTTATTGCTGCGGATTCGTGAAAAGAGAGGATTCGATGCTTTCTCCCATAGAAAAAATGGATTGATTCTAAAGCGGCTTTCAAGTCTTCTTTTAATGCCCCAGTCCGGAATCCGCCTCTTTACTTTAGCAAAGGCAGCCATTCCTTTTCTATTTCCTGCTAAGACTCCTACTAGGGGAAATGGCAGTTTATTTTCTTCATGCCATGAATGAAGCATATTTCCAGAACGAAATGATAAAGAAAGAGATCAGATCATACCAATGTCTGACTTTCATTCCCTTCCTTTCACCGACATCTAGCATATTACAGCACCAGCCCTTATTCTGCAAAAACAGAAGTGGGCATCTTCCTTTCCCCTTTCGCGGATTCTCAAGCAGGGGATTCATTCTTCCTTGCGGCCTAACTAGCAGCTTAGCTTGCTGTTGTCAGTCTGGTTTGCATTCTATTCAAAGCATTTTTCTTCCTCGCCACCTTCAAGGGCAAGGGATTAAATGAAAAAGAAGATCGCCTAGTGCCCGAGGGGATAAGGTTGGCCCTTCTATGAGTAAGACATACCAGTTATATATATAAAGTACGACCCTCCTGTAGAAAAAAGGGAATAACAAAATCAAGATCATGCCGAATGCAATGAAGGGACATAAAATGCTAATAAGGAGATTTGGTTCCTATGATGAGAAGACAGGCCATAGAGGATTGATTTTGACCTTTCCAAATTGGAAGATTGGAACGAGCGACCGGATCAAAGACATTGTTAAAACATAAACTAACGTACAGCCAAGTGAGACTAATAAAAAGAAAATAAAGCAGTAAACGAGTTGATTCGATCACCGGCTTCTCCAATAATAAATATATCAAAAAGACTTTCCAAGATACAAATCAAGTTAACCTTTTCTCTTTAAAGATCTTTAGCAATTGTGGATGGGTGTTCCTTAGTCTCTTATTTGCAAGTGAAGTCAGTAGTTCAGTTTTGGTTTTGGCAGGCCTCTGAAGAGGGGACGAGCGTGCAACTACAACAAGTAACTGTCTTTCTGTTCCCGATCCAAGAGTGAAGGTATGAGAATGAAGATGCCGAATTAGAAGAGTCGGGACTGCTTCTGCTTGTTTTCCTCATCTCCGCGGATTGGAATGGAAAGAAAAACCTTCGCCCCTTTCCATCAAAAACCACAAGGCTTTTAATGGGACGAGGTTGATGTGATCGGAGCAACCAAAAGGGAGTTCTGATACCGATCTCGGCTACCTTACTCAAAATAAAAAGGAGGTCAGGGCAGCAAAAACTAGATAGGAAAGAAAGGCTATCACGGCCTAACCAAGAGAGACATTCTAGCTCCCCGCGCGGTCTCATCTACGACCCTACTCCTGACTTTTCGTGGATTAGCTAGCTGCCCGACCTTACTTAGTGAAAGTGTCTCCGACTCAACCAAGACAGGTTCAATCCGCTTGTCAAGCTATATTACAAACCAAGGGCTTGACTGAAACTAGGAATGCTATAAATGATGGAGTCGTCTTTGGCAACTAAGAACTCATTTTATTGGCTGATGGTCCATTTGTGATGGTTCTAGGCCTGCCTTCCCCGAAGTGAAGGTTTTCCCTTTTCATTACAGGGCAGCCTCTTCACGTCGGGAAATCCATGACTTAAGATTGAGTCGGGGTATACATAGGAATTAGTGGAGTTCATAAGCCACCAACGATCTCCTTTTTAATGCGAACTTAGGGCTTTCCACACCCCTTCGGCCTGACCAATCCATGGCAACCCCCTACCAACAGAAGGGAGTGCTTTCTCCACGCGAAGGAAGAGACAGAGGGTAGCGTCCTTAGTCTGATCGTACGCTTGTCCAAGTAAGCCGATCTTCACCTCATCTTGGGCGGGGCATCGATAGTCTCTAGGGCTTTGTCTTCTTCTTTCCCAATCTCCTATCGTCGTTGATCCAACCATTTCATGCATGTGGGTTGCCCAGTCCGGAGAGGATCTAAGGGAAGGTGGGGCGTAGACCAATCAGTCAGAGTGAGGTTCTCAAGGGAGGCGTAAGAGGGTGCTGATTCCGATGTCTTTTCTTTATGAGTCTACCTTCTCTTTTTTATTGTACATTAACTATTTACATTCTTTTTTCAGTCATTCAAAAAGAAGCGAGGATATAAGACCGACTTTCATCTTTCTTTCAATCCTGGCGAGTCAATTCAAGCTTTCTTTCTTCCTCTCTTCCAATCAAGTATCTCGCTAGCGAGCGCCTTGAGTTAGGGGAATCCTGATAGCGACTTATATTACCCTAATGCCTTTTCAATTTCGCTTTCTTCGTCCCTGAATAGTTTCAATGCTCTTTCAATCCTTCCAGTGCGCAAAGAGTCTAAGTAATTTCAACTTAAGTAACCTTCATTCCTCCCTTATTGAGAATCTATATGGCTTTGTTCGTCTCTATGATTTTCTTTTTCAATAGCCAAAAAACTGGAGTTTCAGGTCTGCGAGAGGTCAATGTACTAGGGCTCATGCCCAAATAGGGGCTTTCTTTTCTCTTGCATGCGCCTTCGTTCCTCATTCATTCAAATCAAAGGAAGCTTCATCGGGAAGGGATAGGGATGGCGCATTGGCTTGGTTGGCGGCTGGCGGGCTTAGCTTAGAGAAAGGCTTACTTCTAGTTCCTTTCGGGTAGCGCGAGTGGAAAGCCCTACAAAGTAAGCCCTCAAAGTCTTTAAGTTAAGGGAGTTGAACAGAAGATAGAGTTTCAGTTCCAGTGAAAGCCCCTACTCCCAACAAGTTGGAAAGTCAAGTTCAAGTGCTGAAGTCAAAGAGAAGTTTCTTTTTTCTGTGACCGCGGTTACAGTTGCAATAAGTCATAATCTATATGGGATTCCCAAAGTTCTTAATAGAAGGCAGGACGCGAAGAATCGAAGAATTACAGATGAATGTACAAAAAGAACTTCATTTTGTTAACCGAAAACTCAACATTGCTATTACAAGAATTACAAACCCTTATGGACACCCTAATATTCTTGCAGAATTGATAATTCTATTAAAGAATAGAGTTTCATTTCGCAAAGCAATGAAAAAGGCTATTGAATTAACCGAACAGGCAGATACAAAAGGAATTCAAGTAGAAATTGCAGGTCGCATCGACGGAAAAGAAATTGCACGTGTCGAATGGATCAGAGAAGGTAGGGTTCCTCTACAAACCATTCGAGCTAAAATTGATTATTGTTCCTATGGAGTCCGAACGATCTATGGAGTATTAGGCATCAAAATTTGGATATTTGGGGAATAAGAATACTTTCCTTGTCTTTACTCTTTACACTATATCCATTGATAAAAAAAAATAGAATAAAAAAAAAACAAACTTTTTCTTGCCTCACAAAGATTGGGTCTTCCCTACTGCCGGCAGGACCTCGTAGAGTTTCTCAAAGATTACCAGCCTGGTCATAAAGAGATATGCCGGGGCGCGCTCGTGGAGCATCATCTGGTTTTGGCTGAAGGGGCCAAACCAGTCAAGCAAAAGCTGAGAAGCGGAAGTGAAGTAGAGTAGAGTAGAGGAAGATGAGCAATTTGAGAAAGGAGAGACAAGATGCGCTGCTCCGTGAAGGAAAGGCACTAACAACCAACACCGGATGGGTGACATAGCAGAGCAGCTTTGAGTGAGAGAGGAGAAGAAGGCGGGGAAGGCTTTCTAGGGAGTAGGGGGTGCCAGAAAGAAAGGATTAGGATAGGAATGAAAGGTTTGATAGGCCAGGCTATCACGTCGGGATAAGGCAGTAGGAGATCAGAAGCTTATGGCGGGAAGGATGGATTACGGATGGGATGGGGAAATGAAAGCTTTCGACGGCTGGTGAGACTGGGTGATCGAAGTAATGAGCGGCCATCCAATAGGGCTTGTGGGTTGGGAGGTAGAGGGAAGAACTCCTGAGGTCGGAGAAAGCCTATTTTAGAAATCCCCTGCTGCTTGTTCGAGTTCGAGGAGACATTTTCTTTGGTAGGTCGAACTTTCAAGAATAAATGAAGAAGGAGTTAAGGCTTATTCAAAGTATCTCGTCCCAACGACGGGCGAACGGAGCTCTCGGCCAGAATCTGAATCCGCAGGCCTTCTATCCGACGGGTCTCAAGGCGAGGTTATTAAGGAATTGACTCGGATTCATCCAATACTCCTGGGCGAAGCAATGAGCACTCGATTCGACGGTCCCCAAGTGTTCGGGAGGAGTGAACAAAAGCAGAGGGGGTCGATCGACCAACATCAGATAGAGATGCCAGGTTGAAGGATATAGGTACTTGCTGGACTTGATGGACTGGAATCTCCTAATTTCAGGGATGTAGGGGAATGATCAAGATCAGAGTCAGAGGAAGACGAGAAGACAGTTATGTTCCTCCGAACAATTTCTACCCCATCCATTTCAATACCATCTTTTTTAGAGTGAGGATATCTTGCCTCCCCGCACCTTTCCCTGATAACCCTACCTATGGGGGAGTTTACGAGCCTTTTCGAAGATTCTGGCTATAACAATATGCTAGGTGGTTAAGGTTCGTCCTCCGTAGTACCATCTTTTTCATCACAAGGTCTTTCCACCCATTAAAGAATAGGAGGAGGACAGAATAGGTCCTCCGTCATTAGAGTAGTTGATCCCAGTCGTCCCTCATGGAAACATCAACATTCGGAAGGAAGACAGTAGTAGATTGATCCGGAAAGCCTGAGGTTTAATCAGGTCAGAATGAGATATTGATTGGACAGGCAGATCGGGGTCATTGAAGTAAACTGCAATGAAAAGGCGGGCTTTCTAATTTGAGAAGGGGATTTGAAGGTTGGTCGAGCGAACAACTTATAGGCAGTCGGAGTCGGTTAACCAACACCAGACGAGATGCCCCGAAGGGGCAGGATATTTTTCTGATTCGAGGAGGGGATTACCTGCGGCTAGGGGGCAGGTTGATATTTATTGACAAGGCTATACAAATTTCTTTCTGACGAGAACCTCCTTCACTACGATCGTTTGGGCCGGTGGCCCTTCCAGATATAGTGGCAAAGGCAGGATTCTCTCGTCTCATTAGACTCCTCCATTCGCAGGTGGTTAAGGTTCAGAATGTCCTCCATTGAAGGGGAAGGTTGAAGAGAATCAAATAGGGCTAGCTCCTCTACTCTAGTAGTGGCATACCATCCAAATCTCCCTATGATGAACCGATTGAGTGTACCACTCAAAAATGCTCCTCATCTATTTATGTTATGCATGAAAGACCGAAGACTACTAGACCGAAAAAAGATTGGAGTTCTTTAAGGACTGGCCTCTTAACTGCGGGGGTCTATTCCTTCCTCCCCCGCGGGTCTCCTCACCTCTCGGTTCATCTCTCATGCAACTAGAGGATTTCCGATTGATCAAATGGGAGGCTCATCTGGGAAAATAGGCGCATGACATGAAGAGTAGAGGAACTATGTTATATACTTTCGGTTGGATCTGATATTCCTCATATTGGATAGATATACGACTCTAGAAAGTAGGCCTAGGGGAGGAGTAGCTGAGTTCCGTAGAAGGGTTGAGTGCAACGAAATGAAATACTATTGATGGCTGAGGCACGAAGTAGGGTCGATAGACGCTGCGAAGCGAGGTTACGAGCTTACCACATGCACCTCTATTCCTACGTTCTTTTAGTACCCCGATTCTCACACCAGCTGATGGGCAGCTAAGCAGGCTGTAAGCCAGAGAAGGAGGTGCCGGTTTGGAAGCCCATGTAGCGTAAGTATAGAAAGGCTTCACACAGGCAAGTCAATAAGGCTCAGAAGAAAGTCCCATTCTCTCTTTCATAGACATCTCACCACCTTTGAATCATTGACCAAGTCTATGAAGTGTTCTTTCACTTTCATTAAATAGCGCCAGAGTGGAATGAAGTAGATGAGTCCATTGTCCATTGAGTTGGAGTATGAATTCATTTTCCTTTGCTTTGGAGATAGACCTCTCTTTCACCCTTTTGGAGAGGCTTGGTGGTCGGAGAGGGAGCCATCTTGAGAGAAAGGATTAGAGATAGGGAAAGGGGTCTACTGATCATCCAGGTACCGCTCCCTTTTCAGAGATAGGGAGCATTCTACTATTGAAAAGTCCTCCCCTCTAAAGAGAGTGAGTGACCAACGAACGGAGATAAAAGGCGTCAGTCTATGACGCAATCTGCAGAGAGATGTTGCATAAAACCGTCAAATGCTACGTGGATTACCTAGCCGTAAAAGCCGTAAAGGAGTCGACCACTTGGCGGATTTACGAAAAGTCTTCCTTAGGCTTAGGCAACACAACCTGAAGATGAACCCTCTAAAGTGCTTCTTCGGAGTCTCGTCAGGGGAATTCTTCGGAGTCATAGTACGAAAGAATGGGATTCAGGTCTATCCCGAAAAAACAAAAGACATACTGGGGATGCCGTATCCTACTAATATCAAGGAATTGAGAGGCCCCCAAGGGCGGCTGTCCTATAGAATCAGGCTTCTCGCCAATAGAGTTGGAAAGTGCCAACCCTCTTTTCTCGCCTATAAGTCAGAAGCCTAGGGAACTAGAGGTGAGAAAGAAAGGAATGTATCATAGGCAGAGTGAAGTAGATGAGGATCCGTATTCCATTCAAAGAGTGAACAGCCGGTAGCCAATCGATCAGGCGTAGTAGCTGCATCAAGCTAGATTAGCTCGCCTTAGGGTGATTAAGAAGATAAAAAGAGCCTAGAGTTCGGTTTCGAAGAAAGATTGATTTTACTTTCTTCTTAACCCTAATCGTAACCAATAGGAGTCAGAGAATCCAGGAAAGGCTGGGGATGAATACCCCGGAATGACTGCTACTTAAAGGGGATTGGCTTTTCAACTGAGTTGGTGAAAGATGAATTAGGTCTTAATTAAGGAATAGCATAATCATAATCATTAGATTCGCCAGTACTGAAAGACGAATATTGTATCGCATTCCGAGGGCGAGCAAGCGCGTTCTCTTAATAAGACAGAGCACAAGCAGCAAAACCTGCTAAGACTAAGACAAGCTAACCCAAAGATCTACCAGTGGGACTACCGAGTTCAGTGCCTGGGGAGAAGAGCAGCAAAGCAGACTTACCAAAGTGGGGATAAGTATTTCCAAATATCTTTACAGGACTCTGAATGGCTAATCTGATTGAGCAGATGGTTAGCCCTAGGCTAGAGAGACTGTTTAGGCCACTGTATAGGAAAGCCTAGCCCGAGCATATTGATAGGGAACAAGGTGGTTTTCTACCGGAGCTTACCTTGCTCTCAGGAGAAGGCAATGGGTCAGCCTTAGAACACATGGCTCGGTTCACTTGCCAGTGGTAGGGGCTTCGAATGATGATTACCTAAAGCTTAGGTAATTCCCAAGTTCACTGACAGGCTACGCATTTGGTATATTTGGTATATTCATCTTCCACCGAACTCGATACACAAAAGAAAAGGGAAGACATTCAAAATGAGTTTCAGTCCCACTTCTTTAGGACTGATCCTGCTCTGCCCATGGCAAACTTGGCTCGATTGAAGAAAAATGACATATGCAATTAACCAGACACCATATTCAAAAATGAATGGCCAATTTTGTGCTTTTTTTTTTATGGCCCATCCCTTTCATAATCGCAGCGCAGAGCAACAAGCCACAAGAGAGGCATTGCTTGCTTCCCGCTTGCAAACAGTAACGGAATGTTCCGCGTCTGGTCGAAC
>CM027879.1:25260382-25365382 GCA_016097615.1 Eucalyptus dawsonii | reverse complement strand
CTCTTAATCAACATCCAACCGCCCTTAAGTGCAAGAAAGAGCTTTCGGCAGCAAGTCTACAAGCCACTGCAGTGAGGTTTTGGTCAACATCTCGTATTGAGATCTTAATGCCATAGGTAAACATTCTTGCCATTCGTCGTAAAAGCCTTGTCTTTGTATTGTCCTAAATAAGGGAAGGTCGCTCGAGGTAGAGTCCACAGGCAGACTTGTTAGGATGTCTTTGCCCCCTTCCTGGTTCCTTTGAAGACCCATAGTAGTTGCAAAGCACCATTCTGCACAATCAGAATAAAAGAGTGAATTTCTACAATTAGTATCAAAGTGTCTATGAACATTAAGAATCTCGTTCCTACAGCAACCAACTTTCATCGTACTATGCTCTCCAAAGAGAAATTCTTCTCAAAAGGTGCTGAGTTGGAATCCCATTATAAAGGTGGCTTCAAAGCTATTCTTTCTATAGCGCTTGCTTTTCTCGGGAATTTCGCTTAGCCCTTTAACCAGCGCTTTTCGAGGGAATTTTTCAAGCCGACAAAGGCACTGTTTCGCTTACCGACACCGCTCGCCAACCGGTTACCTTCTTCAGACCTCTTCCATCGGCGGGCCGTGGCTTAGTTTTAGAGGTTAGTTACACATCTATCTCACTTGTAACTACCTGACATAGGCTATCAGACTATTGAGATTAACCTTGAAACCAGAGTCGCCAACGGCACTCTGTCTTGTGTGCTAAGAGAAAGTCTTCGGTAGAACTTCTTTCTCCATTCACTCCTCTCCTTTAGGTCTTTCACCTAGAAGATCAACCACTGATGGATCAAATGGAACCGGATAAACTACTCGATCAACGGGTTCCGAAGAGGCCACTTCTACTTATCTTCACGTTTATGCTGGTGAATCAACTGAAACTGCCTTCACCTCTGCCCCTGCAACTATAGGATCTGTAAGCGGACAAAGGAAAGCTGAAACGGGCAATGGCTTTCTAACTTTCTTCTTCACTACGGGTAGTTCCTAGCTATGCTTGTTCTCCCGCCCTGTCTACGATGCCTATGCCTACTGAGCCTATGTTCTCTCTCCTGCTCGGCCAACTCAATCAACCGGTGCTGCTTCCAAGGGTCACTATTGATGCTTAAACTGGCAGATCAACCTCATCAATCAAAACTGAAATTGAAACCGCGCGAGGGGGAGCCCTGTTCTCTCTCCCATTGCTTAAATGCATTTCGGACCATTTCCTGAAGGTCATTGTAGTGTTGTCTCTTGTTGTTCGGACCAGAGCTAAGGAAGACAACTTGGTGAGAATGGTCAAGGGAGACCATTGAAGAGAAAAAATTGGCCAAGGTGGCCTTGTCCCCCTTTATCTCCCTTCTTCCTCATTGAATCTTGGTTTTTTTTTTCATTGTCGAGGCTTAGAAAAGTTTCAGGAGAACTAGGAAAATCGGGAAAGAGCAACTTCCTCCACCGTCGCATGCCACCTGGACCGTTTTCTCATATGTTTTCCTTTATTCAAGTTTCTGCTCCCAACTGACCCTTCACCAAATATCTGAGTTAAAAGTGGTAGTCTTCCCATGCTAATCAACCAATGATCCACCCATTACCGTGACCAGGAGAGACAGCCGTCCCAACGAGCCCAACTCACTCCTAAAACAGACCGCCATTGTCTTGTATGGCCGCCGTAAGCCACCGTCCGTCGGGTCTCATTGCCCGCTTGCACTATTTCGCTTTTCTTCATTTTTGTCCCATTCCAATCCTTCCTTTGCTCATCCCAACCTCCAACAAAGCCCCCAAGAACCCCGAAAGAGCCACCGCTGTCGATCACCCGCTTGCCAAGCTCGATCAATTCGCTTTCTCGCGCTGGTTCTCCTCTCTATCCAGCAAGCAGAAGTAGGCCACAACTAGCCTTTCTTTTCTTCTTTACCAGCCAAGAACAGAAGCTTAAAGAGTGAGTTTCAGCAACCTTCGAGGCCCCCTTTTGAGGTTGTTCTCGACCGAAGGTTAGGCCCGCTGGAGAGAATCGAGCCCCATAAGGCCCCGCAATTTGCACCGACTAGATTGCCAAACAAGTGAGTTTAACTCATTAATCCTCACTCAGCAGGTTAATTATACTTAGGGTTTGATTAGTTTAGGCTAGGATGGATTAGGTAGTTAAATTAGATTAGATTAGTGAATTTAATTAATTGCCGATGCATGTTAGGTGGTTAGTTAGTGTATTTAGCGATTATACACGTTTTAATATTTATTTAATGAACCTTGAAATTTTTCCGAGTCCATTTTAACATCTCATTAGGCATTACGGGCATAAGTTGGATTTATTGGCATTTATTTAATATTTTTCGTAATTATTTATTTATTTATTTATTTTCCTAAAAATTAGGCTATGATAGCCGACGATTGAAATTTTATGTTGATTATTGTAGATAACTGCTTTATTTATTTGAGCTCTAATTTGTGTTGAATTGATTTAATTGTGATTTGAGGATTTTATTCATAAATTAATTAATTTTGGTAATTAATTTATGAAAAATAATCGAGCGTTGGTTTACAACGCTAAATCTATATTTTGGTGGATCATATAAATAGTGGATTTTCAAGGTGAAATTTTATATTTTGGCTAAGGCCGATCATGTACCTATACACGACCATTTTTATCGAGTACTTTAACCCAAGGAAAATATGCCAAGATCATGTGTTAATGGAGAAATTTATTTGAGGAGTGTAATGGTGTTGGCCATGGGTGAATAATTGTATGACATTGTGCTGAAGTACGGTTGTGTCCATTGGATCGTAGATTACCACCTAATCTAGGTTATGCTCGCTGAGCCGTAATTCAGCACCACCACCAAACTTGAAATCAGTTGTGCCACTGGGCCATAATTCACCGTCGAAGATTTAGTAGGCCGTGTTTCATGGAGCCGTAATTCAGCATTACCACCTAATCTAGGTTGTGCACGCTGAGCCGTAATTTAGCATTACCACCAAAGTATGGCTGTGTTCACGGGACCGTAATCTACCATCGAATTTGGAATCGGTTGGTGTCGTTGAGCCATAATTCAGCGTTGGGGTTAAGTATTTGAGATGACCGTAGGCCGTGCTCGCTTAGCCGTACTTGGCATTGAATTTGAGTAATTGAGATTACCGAGAATGGTCTCGACTGATATGTAATCGATTAGGTCGATTGATCGATAAGCTCGATTTGAGTGAATGATTTGATGTGTTGATGTGACTGGATGAGATTATAAATTGTATTGAGTTGCAGGAGAACTACGCTGGCAAAGTCCTTTGATTCGTTTGTGCTTAGGCAGCTCCTTAGGGCGTACGTGCTTTCACTGGAGTCTTATGGGGTAGAATTCGCTGAGACATTGTCTCACTAGCTATTGTATAACCATTTTCAAGTCCTTAGAGAGAGTTGATGAAGGACGGAAGCCTTGAGTTTAAAGTGAAGCCCGAAGAATCGGCGATTTTGTCTCGGCTAGCTAGTTGTGGTAGGACAATTCTCTTTGTCGAACCGATCCTTTTGTAAACCTTTATGTATAGACTCGTGTGTTTATAAAAAGGTATTTTGTGAAAAATTTGCTATACTTTCCTATCCCGTTGTTTTATTGTCAGGGATTTCATATGCTTCGCATGCATATATTAAATGAATGGGCCGGCGATATGTCTTGGGATGTCGTTTGACGACCAAGGAGGGATGGGCACGTGCTCGGAGGATGGGGCGGACATCCCCGTTTAAATGGTATTAGAGAGGGTCTCGTGTTTGGAGTGATAATGCGATGAGTCATGGGATAATTAGTAGGAAGGACCTTATTTCTGCGTCGGTGCATGTGATTGATAGCCGATTTGTAACTTGTTTGTGTGGGTCACTCAAATTCCAATATAGTATTGGAATTATAAAATAGGATTCTATAAAGATCATGTAGCATGAGTGATCAGGAGTTGAGGACTCCCGGTAAGAGGGCAAAGTAGCCTTCCGTGACTCGAGGTAGAACGCTACAAGGATCAAGTGTCTTCGAGGAGGTTGTGCGTAGCGCCCGCCAAGTCAACACGAAAGAGTACCGCCGTAGGTCGGCTCGAGAGTGTAGCAGCATCGAACGCATCCTAGCTCGAGTGGGATCGTTCCAGTGCTAATGACCTTTGGGAATTTGTTGAGAGCCAACAAGCCGGTGGATCAAAGCCGCATTGTTGCCGCCGTCGTTGTCCTCAATGCCGTAACCATTATTGTTGACCACACTTGCCGAGGCCCAACTCCGGGAGTTGTGATATGGGAGTGAAATTTTGCACGTCGAGTCATGGCATGTATCCAATAGAAATGGAAACCAGTTTGGAAAGGAGCCTATGACCGGAAAAGGGTATTCTATTCCGCCCATCGGGAAAGGTGGGATAGACAAGCGCATCAAATCAAGATGTTGTGTCGTGAAAGACGACTTGAATTAAGCGCCATCTTAGGACGGTGGTGATTTTGGATTGTGACCAATGGGGTTGCCTAGTTGGAAGCTATTCCGGAGAAGGTCAATGGGATCGGGTAAGTGCCATCACCTATCGATAGGATAAGATCAGGCGGGAGTGCGCGAGAACACACTATGGGGTTTTTTGAAATAGGCCTCCCGGTACAAGAAAGAGTGCATGTTGTCACCCGACAGAGACAAAGGACTCGGATAAATGCTGAATTTGTGGAAGGAAGTATGGATCGATCTAGTATCCGGGTATGTCCGGAACATACTATAGATATAGCCAGCGTGGTCATCGTGTGAGGCACTGTCGTATGGAGTCCAAAGAACAAGCACTACTACCACAAATAGGACGCGACTAGGATGGCGAAAGGAACAGGAATGGAATTGACCATGCACTGATAAGAGAAAGAATGTTTTGAGGTGATTTTATTAGAGTCGCACAGCGAGTTTTGGATTAAGTTGGTAGAATTTCAGTTGTTGTAATAAAATCATGGAAAGGAGAGTCACCGATTAGAATTGTACTTGACTAGTTGGCTGAGGTATAACTTTGACGTCACATATGAATATAGTGGGCTCATTGAGCATCTTGTGGTAATGAATTATTGTCGTGGAGGAATCCGCCTAATGGCTGTCAACCGGTGAAAGTGTCGAGTTTATTGGGAGTAAAGAAGGACCTTCGACTTCATTAAATTCGTCACTCGAAGGCAATCCGTTTGTTAGACAAAGGTTGCTTAAGTTACTTGGCGATTGCCAAAGGTGAGGTAGTTAAGAAGTCAAAGATTGAGGACATTTCAGTAGTCCAAGAATTTCTAGATGTATTTCTATAGGAATGGTCAGGCCTGCCATCGGAGAAAGAGATGAATTAACGATTGAATTAGCACCAAGACAAGAGCCACTCTCAAGGCTCCTTACTAGATGTCATTGTCTGAGTTGAAGGAACAGAAGGTGTAGATGCAAGAATTGTTGGATGAGTGATTCATATGTTCAAGTGCATCACCTTGGGGAGCACCAATTCTATTTGTCAAGAAGAAAGATGGTTCGTTGCGTTTGTGTATCGACTATCGCTAACTCAATCAATTGGACGATCAAGAATAAGTATCCGAAGCGAGGATTGATGACCTATTTGATCGCTTACAAGGAACGTTGATATTTTCGAAAATCGACTTAAGGATAGGATATCATTAGCTAAGGATCAGAAATAGGACATTCTAAAGTTAGCATTTTGTACTCGATATGGTTATTATAAGTTCACTATAATGCCGTTTGGGTTGACGAATGCTCCAACTGCATTTATGGACTTGATAAACCGAGTGTTCAAGGAATATCTAGATCAGTTCATAATCATGTTCATCGATGATATTCTAGTTTATTCAAGGAGTGTTGGGGAGCATGAGGATTATCTCGAGATTAGTGCTTCGAGACCTTGAGGATTCATCAACTCGTATGCCAAGTTTAGCAAATCACGAGTTTTGGCTTACTTGTGTTGTGTTCCTAGGTCATGTGATCTCAAGAGAAGGAATCTTGTTGGACCCGTCCAAGATTGAAACAGCTTATCAAGCGCCAAGACCGACTACTGTGAGAGATCCGAAGTTTTCTCGGGTTTGGTAGCCTACTACGTGCACAATTTTTGGAAGGATTTTTAGCTTTGGCGTCACTTTTGACAAAACTCCTAAAGAAAGAAAAGAAGTTTGTATGGGATGAGACAAGTGTGAGCGTAGTTTCCAAGAGTTGAAGCAAAAGTTGACTACGCACCGTACCGACCATTCCATCTCGATCCTAGAGATTCGAGATCTACAATGATGCGTCATTTAGAGGATTGGGTCGTAGCTGCTGATGCAACATGGCAGGTAGTCATTGCATATGCCTCCCATCGTTGAGGCCTCGCGAGCATAACTATCCGAAGCATGACTTAGAGCTCATGTGTGATTATCTTTGCCCGAAGATTTGGAGACACTATTTGTGCGGAGAAAAATTCTAGATCTTCTTGGGACTATCGTAGCCTCAAGTACTATTCTCTCGAAGGAGTTGAACATGAGACAGCCGTAGGTGGATGGAATTGTCGAAGGACTAGGACCGTGATATTCTATATCACTCGGGAAAGGCAAACAAGGTTGCCGAATGCTTTGGGTCGAAAGTCTTTAGTTGGTCATATATTGATTAAGAGTGGAACCTAATAGAGAGAGCTCGAGATTCGGTATTCAAGTTTGAGGTAGGCCACCTTTCAAGTCTTATGGCCACCTCGAATTGAACCGGATGTCAGATCAAAAATCAAGCTACTCCAACCAACAAACCCGGATGTGCAAAAGATACTTCAAAAGGACACCGAGAAAAGGAAAGCTGATTTTTAGATTGAAGGAGGGAATACTAAGGTTTTGAGAACGTTTGGTTGTACCCCCATTGATGTGGAGCTTAGAGGGGATATCTTGTTAAGCATATTGTAGCATAGCATCCATCTTGGTAGTACCAAAATGTATAGAATCTGCATCAACGCTATTGATGGTCAGCATGAAGGCGGATATCACCAAACATGTCACAAGTGTTTGACGTGTCATGAGTTAAAGCTCAACATTTAAGTCGGAGGATCAATCTCTCAAGATCCCAGAATGGAAATGGGAGCATATCACAATGGATTTCATGATTGGACTACTGAGGAGTTAGAGGGGAATGATTTGATTTAGGTAGTGGTCAACAGATCGACAAAGCTTCGGCCACTTCTTACTGCGCTTTGAAAGGACCTTAGTTTGGATAGACACGTAGATCCGTACATGTCCAATTGTATTCGACTACATGGAGTGCTGGTTACGATAACTTCCAGATAGAGACACGAGATTTACCGTCGCTTTGGAAGAGCTTACATAGTGCTTTAGGTACCAAGCTGGAATACGGCGGCATATCATCCCTCGGACGGATGGCCAGTCTAAGCAGGACAATTCAAACCCTCGAGGACATGTTGAAGCTTGTGTACTAGACTTCAAAGGAAGTTGGGAAGATCAACTACACTTGGTGGAATTTGCCTTACAACAGTTATTGAAGAGAAAGATCAAAAAAGCTCCTTTGAAGCGCTAGCCAACAGAGGTGCGTAACACCGATGTGTTGGATGAAGTTGGGAAAGGAAGATCACGGCCCGAAGTTGGTTAAAAGTCGGTGGATGTTGTTGCAATGATCGCAGGCAAATTAAAAGATTGCTCAAAGTCGCTCAGAAAAGTTGTATTGTTGAGCATCAAAGAACCTTAGAGTTCCAAATTGGTGATTACATCTTTCTAAATATGTCACCAATGAGGGATACATTTTGCACTTTGGCAACGAGGAAAACTGAAACGAGGTACCTAGGTCCCTTTGAGGTTCTAAAAAGAATAGGGATCCTAACGTATTATCTTGCATTACCGAGACGTCCAAGCACGATACGTCTTTCACGTGTCGAAGTTGAGGACGTACGAGCCTCAACTCGACCCACGTGTGAAATCTTGAAGAATTAGGACATCAACAACAGCAGTGTCATACATGAAAGCCCGGTTCAAATTGTGGTTCAAAATAGATTATGTGTACCAAGATGGTCCTCTTAGTCAAAGTGGTCCGAGCGCACCACGAGACTAAAGAAGCAACTAGGAGAAAGTGAGAGTTGGATGACAGTTGTACCTCTACCTTTTGTTTAAGGATTGGTAAAAATTTAAATTCGAGGATGAAATTTTTTATAAGAGGGAAGAGTTGTGACATCCTAGATTTTTGATCTTGTTTTCTCTTTGAATAAATCAAGATTTCAATCACGCGCCTATAGGGCTGTTCTCAAAGCTGATCACTTTGCAGAGATAATTTGGACTATTCTGGAAGCCATTAATTTTAATGAATAGACTTGAGAATTTGACATGAATCGGCTACTCGACCGTACTCATCTTTAGCAGTCATTACGGTACGCTTAAAAATCGATTAGAGATCGGGAGATAGGTCGGTTCGATTGAGATGTGTGCTAACCGTGGGTGACTCCATTAAATCAAAAATTCTTGTTGTAGGTACTAAACTGATTTTTCTATTGTTTTGGTATTCCATGTCCGTCTTTGAATCCTTGAGATTTTCACGACAACCGAGAGTTGCCAATGTGTCATGAGTTCATTCGGTTCAAGAAAATCAACCATGCGTGTCATTTGCCCTAAAAATTTCTCGAAAAGTTACTCCCAGTAACTAGGTCATTAAAAACGCTACGAATTGAATTTAACCGTGAATTTGAGTCCGATTTTAGAAATCGGAAGTTGTTATGTTAAAATTAATTCTAGGATCATCGTAGTTAGTCTTAAGATTTTTACGTCAGAATCGAGACTTTTTAAAAAGTCAAGGTAAAAGGCTGCGTTTTGTCGAGAAAAGCCAAGACGTTTTTATCGCAAAATTGGGAAGCAAGTGGGATCAATTGGTGATGAAAAATACCAATGTGATTGTCGGCTCGATAATTGAATTTATTGAGACCAATTTTTTGTTGATTCAAGCAAAGATCGGTGTTCAATTGAAAGAGAAAACTTGCAAATTTGTAACTCCCCCATTACCTAGCCATTTTGGACCATTTCAAGAGTTGTAAGAAGTGTCTTGGTGGCTGAATGCAGCGCCCAAGGAAGACAGTTTGGTGGAGAATGGTCAAGGAGACCATTGAAGAGAAAATTTGCCAAGGTGGCCTCCTTGTTGAATCTTGGCTTTTTCTATTGTTGAGGCTTAGGAAAAGCTCAAGAGAACCAGGAAAAAGCAGCAGCTTCCTCCACCGCCAGACGCCCGCTGGGACGGTTTTCCTCCTTTGTTTTCCTTTATTCCATTTTTGCTCCGATTGACAATTCGCCAAAGATCCGTTAAAGTGGTCTTCCCGTACGAATCCGCCTAACGATCTACCCATCACCGTGACAGGAGAGACAGCCTCCCCAACTAGCCCGACTCCGGGCCTTAAATGGAGCGTCAGTCCCGTCATCTACGACCACCACAAGTCAAGCCGATTGCTGATCCGTCGGTGTACTACCCACCTGCACTTTTTGCGTTTTTCTCCCATTCCGAGCCCTTCATTTGCCCATCAACCTCCAGCAAGACCCCTAAGACCCCGGAGCCACCGATTCGACCACCCGCTTGAAACTTCGATCAGCCTGTCTCCTCACCGTTCAACCGTTGGTTCTCCTCTGTCCTAACAAGCGCGAAGCCACACCAGCCTCTGTTTTCTTCTTTACCATCCAAGAATAGAAGCTTAAAGAATGGGTTTTCAGCAACCTTTGAGGCCCGTTTTGAGGTTGTTCCTGCCTTGAAAGTTAGGCTCACTTTAGAGAGAGTCGAGCCCCGTGGCGTTTCGTCGATTTACACCGGCCGAATCACCGAACAAGTGAGTTTAACTCACTAATCCTCGATTAGTAGGTTAATTATCCTTAGAGGTTGATTAGTTTAGGCTAAGATGGATTAGGTGGTTAGATTATATTAGATTAGTGAGATTACTTAATTGCCAATGCATGTTAGGTGGTTAGTTAGTGCATTTAGTGAGTAGACACGTTCTTATATTTATTTAACGAACTGAAATTTTTTCGAGTCCGTTTTGTCATCCAATTAGGCATTACGAGCCTAAGTTGGATTTATTGGCATTTATTTAATATTTTTTTGTAATTCTTTAATTAATTTATTTTTTCGAAAAATTAGGCTAAGATAGTTGACGGCAGGAATTTTATGCTGATTATTGTGGTGCAATCTCTTTATTTATTTGAGCTCTAATTTGTAGCTGAATTGATTTAATTGTGATTTGAGGATTTTATTCATAAATTAATTAATTTTGATAATTGATTGGAAAATTAGGGTGAGGTAGGGCTTGTTGGGACGGGCTGTCTCTCTTAGTCACGGTGATGGGTGGATCATTGGCTGATTCGCACGAGAAGACTACTTTTAACTTAGATCTTTGGCGAAAAGTCAGCTGGAGCTGAAATTGAAATAAAGGAAAATAGAGGAGGAAAACAGTCCGGTGGGCTTGCGACGGTAGAGGGGAAGCTGCTGCTCGGTTTTCATGGTTCTCTTGAGCTTTTCCTAAGCCTCAACAATGGAGAAAGCCAAGATTCAAGGAGGAAGAAGGGAGAGATGGGGGGACAAGGGGGCCACCTTGGCCAATTTTTCTCTTCAATGGTCTCCCTTGACCATTCTCCACCAAGCTATCTTCCTTGGCTCGCAATTCCAGCCACAAAGACACTTAACAACTCTTGAAGAAATGGTCAAAATGGCTAGGCAAGGGGAAGCTACATGAATTTGCAAGTCTTCTCTCACAATTGGACACCGATCTTTACTTGAATCAATACAAATCGGCCTCAATAAATTCAATTATCAAGTTGACAATCAAATTGGTATTTTCCTCACCAATTGATCTCACTTGCTTCCCAATTTTGCGATAAAAACTCTCCTTGATTTTTTCTGACAAAAACGGCCCTACCCCGACTTTTTCCCAAAAAGTCTCGGTTTTATTAGAAAAATATTTTGAGATTGAGTCAACGCTTCTAGAATTAATTATGACATAACAGAACTTCCAATTTCTGAAATCGGACTCAAATTCGCGGTCAATTTTAATTCGGTGCATTTTTAGCGTGACCTAGGCTACCGAGTAACTTTAAAAAATTTTTAGGACAAATGAGCCGTGATTGATTTTCTTCGAACCACAATGAATCCACTCGACACATTGGTGACTCTCAATTGTCATGAAAATCTCAAGGATGCAAAGACTAATACAGGGTACCAAAACGATAGAAAAATCAATCTAGTGCCAACCAATGAGAATTTTCTAATTTAGTGGAATCACCCACATTTAGCCACATATCAGTCGAACCAACCTATCTCTAATCTCTAACCAATTTTTAACTATGCCGTAATGACCTCTAAAGATGAGCATGGTCGAGTAGCTGATTTCTAGTTGAATTCTCAAGTCTATTGCATTAAAATTCCTTAAAAGGCTTCCCCAAATAGTCCGAGTTATCTCGAGAGTGATTAACTTTGAGAACAGCCCTATAGGCGCGTCAATGAAATGCTCGATTTATTCAGTAAAAAAATAAGATCGAAAATCTAGGATGTCACATGGGACATTAAACAAAATAATTAAAATGGGCGTTATGAATGGATTAATGGATGATTAGAAGGAACAACATGATTTCAATTACTCAACAAAAACAGTGTCCTCGAAGGAATAAAAATAAATTTCAAAAACATAAATGGACTCTTGAAATAATTGGGGTTGAACCTTTGAGTAAAGCTGGAGAATTTTATATGGTCCACCAAAGAGAATTAGATCTTGTCCATAAACTTGTGGCTCTCCTTAAACTTTGGACATTTTTTAAAGGATATGTTTGGATAATCTCATTTATCTAATTTCCCATCTAGTTCTTAGGCCTTGCTTCATATCTCAATGTACAACAAAAGCATGCAATCAAAGGCATAAGAGAAACATGGAGATTTCTTGTCGATAAGGAATTATGATGGGAGAATTGCATATGAAGACATAATCAATTCAACAAAAGAGTTCAACATCATATATTGCATCGTGAGTGGATGTTAGGTAGTGTCTACATGGTGAGATTGCCCAAGGAAAATCATGGCATTGGAGAAAATTCACCGTCTTGAAGTAGAGGATCCATCTTTTGGCATGAGCTTCCCAAATAAAGCGAAACAATTGACAGAAGTACAATGTAGAAGCATAATGAAACTTCATGGTTTCTGCTTACACAAGTGATGTGTGTTCTTAGTTTATGGGTACATGATGGAAGTGGAAGTCTACTATGTGCTTTGAGAAATGATTCCAATAGGGTCACTATCATTGATGCACAACATGCTTTGATATTTATAGTGTGATTGGAATTACAAGGATCTTTCTCTTTCTAAGTTGAAGGCTTGATAGTCAAAAGAAGAAAAAGGCTGAAAAATTGGTCCATGACCTTTCCCTTATGATGGGTTAGAAATTTTTAGGGCTAAACATCACCTATAAAATTGTCATAAAGACCTTAACTTCCCATGAACCATGGACCATGCATTGATCCAAAGTCAACACACGTAAAACCCCAAAAAATCTTGACTTCATGATGGATGTGCACAAGATCCATCCTTACATGGATGTGCAAAAGAAGAAAAGCTGAAAATTTGTTCTACGAGCTTTCCCTTACGATGGGTAAGAAATTTTTAGGGCCAAACATCACCCGGTAAAAGTGTCATAAAGACCTTGATTTCCCATGGACCACGCACTTATCCAAAGTCAACACACGTAAAACCCCAAAAGATCTTGACTTCTTGATGGATGTGCATCCATCCTCACATGGTTTAAATCCTTTTCTTTTGGTCAGTATGCTCGTTTAAATTCTAATTGAATCACAAAACTATGTAATTTAGAGATTTGCAAGAGTAGAATATTTTGTTTGCTCGAAAATTAGTGGTGTAACTTTTAAAAACCAAATATCTAAAATTACAATAACGTTTTTTTTTTAAACTGAAGATTCATTGTGGCATTAATTTAATATTAAATTTTCCAATTGATTTGCTAGGAATCAATGCCATATAGGAATTTCTAGTAAAAAAAATCACCTATGTAACTTAAGTGAGCTAAAAATTATGATACTTAAATGATTATTTAAAAAGTTATAATATTACTATTGTTGATTTTATGTTGTATAAAATCATACTCGATGAAGATCCATTTATCATCAGTATTTAGGCACTTACCAACTCTTTCAGGAATTTAAGAGCATGGAAAATATCCTCTCTTTTTTTTTTTTCTTTTTTCTGTTCAAAATAATAGAATAGTCCTTGGTGAAGCAATGTGACTCTGCAAGGATGTAAAAAGTAGAGATGATATCTGATATATAGATTTTGGTTTGCGGAGTTGCTGAAACTTTGATTGCTTCACAACCTAATTCAATTTTTAGTAATCAGTTCCCCTTTTACAGCCCTACAAGTTGATGGCAACTCGGTCGTCTCAAAAGAAAAAAAGGAAGGGGGGAAAAACTAAAAGAGTTACAGTAAGTGTCAAGTCAATAAAAAAATAACACATGAATTGTGGAAATCGTGTTTCCTTTGATACATCGGTAAATGTCTCGCTTTACTTTATAAATGCCGTAGCCCAAAGAATATGGCAATAATGATGAGCATAATCTGCAACATGTACTTAGCTGTACTCGGGCCCCCTCATACTTCCAAAACTTGTTTAGTTGGCCTTTTATGACTAATATGCTTTCTTTCATGCTAAATTTCACTACAGAAAGATTTGGGCATTCCTGCTGCCTAGTCCTAGGCTTATTCATCCAACAGCCCAAACAATTTCTAAACGGGGTGACAATTTCACAGGTTGTTTTGGTCAAAATTCTATGGATACGTTTTCTCATTTCCTAGCTTTGATTCAATAGAAGATATGTTTATTTCAAGCAGTCACTGTACCGGTTTAATAAACAAGTTCCTGTGGTACGGATCATTAAGAGCACGTTGATTGATAATTAGTTTAAAAATCATCTCTGGTGTCTAGGTTCAAACTCTAGAGATATGACTGTACAACTTTTTGATTCCCTTTCTTTTTCACAGAGCTCGCTTACAGTTTGGTGGTTAATGAGAAATCTGATGTATATAATTACGGCGTTGTGGCAATGGAAACACTAATGGCAAGCATACGGCAGAATTCATCTCGATGCTATCAACCTCAGAAGGAGAAGATATTATGTTACTCGACCCGGAAAGAGTTCTGTTGCTAGAAACATTGTTCAAGCGATTTCTCTAGCTCTTGCTTGCTTAAGTGCAAACCTAAAGTCACGACCGACAATGGAACAGGTTTCCAGAGCATTTTTAGCTCGAAAAATACAAATGGTTGAGCCCTTCCATGCGATCTCATTGGCGCAGCTCTAACAAAATCTAATTGGCACACCATCATTTTCATGGTCTTCTTAACAACTAAATTGACTAGGTAAATTCTTGATACATAAGAAGAAATTGGTTTCTTGGATGAATTTCAATATTTGGGGTACTTTTTTAATAGAAACTCCTTCCAATCGGATTGAGAAACAAGTGTGATTAATTCACGACTAATTTGAAGGATCCAGATCATTGAATCTTTTATGATTTTCCTATTAAAAACTTCATTTGTCCGTCATTTTTATTTACGCAGTAATTGATGCAGGTTCTCAAATCGTATTCACTGATTTGGCGGTCATTAGTTCATTTTGGTTGGACACAACGTATTACGTGGGCTCAAAGAAATCAAAGTAGAGAAGACTCTTAGAAAATATGGGTGGAGTTGTAAATAGATTTTGGGGCTGCCAAAATCGAACTTAAGCAAAGTATGTCGGAAGCTGTTTTTGACTGGGGTCGGCTTGTTTAACTGGCCATACAATTTCAATAGATAGCCTTTGTATTGCAGTTCCTTGAAATTTCTCAGCAGTCTTTTGGGACATTAAACGAAATAATTAAAATGGAGTTATGAATGGATTAGTGGATGATTAGAAGGAACATCAGAAGTTCAATTACTAAAAACAACAGTGTCCTCGAAGCAATAATAATCAATTTCAGAAACATATAGGGACTCCTAAAATAATCGGGAATTAACCTTTTAGTGGGACTGGAGAATTTTATATGGTCCACCAAAAAATTTAGACCTTGGTCATCCAAAATGATGGCTCTTGTTGAACTTTGGATAATTTATAATGCCTTTTTTTTGGATAATCTCGCTTATCTATAACTCTCATTTGCCATTTAGTTCTTAGGGGTCCTTTCCTATTTTGACATACAATGAAGAGCATGCAATTAGAGAGAATAGAAAAATACGAAGGTTTTCGGTTGAAAAGGAATAATGTTGGGAGAATTGCATTTGAAGACATAATCAATGCAACATAAGACTTCAACATCAAAATTGCATAGTGAGTGGAGGTTACAATAATGTCTATAGAGCGCGATTGCCCAATGAAATATATCATGGCATTGGAGAAACTTCATTGTCTTGAAGTAGGTGACCTATCTTTTTTTTGACAAGAGCTTCCAAAATGAAATGAAACAATTGATAGAAGTACGATATAAAAAATAATAATTAAGCTCCATGGTTTCTGCTTACACAAGCATCAGGTGTTCTTGGTTTATGAGTACATGATGAAAGGGTGAGTGCAATTTGTGTTTTAAGAATTGATGCCGCTAGGTTCACTACCGTTTGGGATGCGCAACCCACTTTACACGCTTATGTGATTGGAATTATAAGAATCTTTCTCTTTATAAGTTGAAAACTTGTCATTTCCAAGAAAAAAAGAGTTGAAGGCTTGTTAGTCAAAAGAAGAAAAGGCTGAAAAATTGGTCCATGACCTTTGGCTTGTTAGTCAAAAGAAGAAAAGATTGAAAAATTGGTCCATGACCTTTCCCTCACAATGGGTTAGAAATTTTTAGAGCCAAACATCACCGAGGAAAAGTGTCATAGAGATCATGACCTTTCCCTTACAATGGGTTGGAAAATTTAAGAGCAAAACATCACCTAGTAAAAGTGTCATAAAGACCATGCCTTCCAATGAACCATTAACCACATACTGATCTAAAAGTCAACACAGATTGGTTCCACGTCAAGATTCAAACATAGAATAGTGTAGTGTGAAGTGTGAATTGGATCCACACTAAAACCACGAGGCCCCACCGCCTAGTGACCACGATCATAGTATGCCACACGGGGAGACTTTGGGAGACTTTGGGAGAGTTCCAAGTTGTTATGTTGAATTGCTCTCCATAGAGTAATTTCTTTTGAATTGCCTTTCTATATATTCTAGCAAACTTAGGCTCTCTGCTTCCCAAGCAAAAAAAGAGATCCTCTCTCTCTCTCAAGCATGAATCTTGTAAGGAAACACATCGGCCTACATGTTTGCCAGTTGATGATTGCAGCCACATGGATCGTTATTGTGCTAGCTCTCTCCCACAACTTCCCTGCCCTTGCCACTAAAATAGAGGTAGATACTCTTCTTCACAGTGGATGGTGGCCTGACTACATTACGAGTGACTTGTCACATTGCAAGTGGCCTGGCATTTTGTGCGACAAGTCTGGAAGTGTTGTCAAATTAAACATACCACCCCAATACTACTACTATTGGTTCCCACGTCATTGGAGCAACATGAATTTCTCTTTGCTTCCGAATCTCACCTCTCTTGGGCTGCCGATAATGGCCTTGTTGGTGTCATTCCCCTTCAAATATGTGCACTTCCAAAGCTCAAACACCTCAACTTGTCGTGCAATTACCTAACCGGTGAGTTACCTCTTTGTCTCCAAAACCTCACCATGTTAGAAGTTGTTGACATTCATAACAATCACATCAATAGTCCTATCCCTCCTAAGGTGGGAAATCTAAAAAGGCTAATCCACCTGGATCTCAGTTCCAATAAGCTTCATGGCACGATCCCTCCGACTCTTGGTCTCTTGTCCAATTTACACCTCCTCAATCTTAGCCAAAATGACTTAGATGGCTTCATCCCACTCGAGATAGGAAACTGTGTGAACTTGACCCATGT
The DNA here is from genome assembly GCA_016097615.1 of Eucalyptus dawsonii. NCBI lineage: Eukaryota > Viridiplantae > Streptophyta > Magnoliopsida > Myrtales > Myrtaceae > Eucalyptus > Eucalyptus dawsonii. Next base: position 25,348,463 of record CM027879.1, on the reverse strand, counting down.
TGACCTAGAAGACAACTTCTTTGTCGGTCCCATTCCTTCATCCGTAGCAAAATTGAGGCACTTGACACATCTCTATTTGGGAGGAAACTCCTTTAATGGATCCATTCATCCGGAAATACAAAAATTGACAAACTTGGCATATCTAAGTATGGAAGAGAACAAATTCAGTGGATGTATCCCACCAGAAGTAGGTAAATTGAAGAGCTTGATTGAGTTGAGGCTGAACTCAAACTCCTTCACTTGCCCCATCCCTTTATCTTTAGTCCATTTAACCAACTTGATTGTTTTAGATTTACATGGGAATAAAATGGATCGTGCCATTCCATCGAAAATAGGAGATTTATATAGCCTCACTCATCTAGATTTGAGCTTTAACAACTTCACTGGTTCCATTCCATCCTCTATAGGGAATTTGTGAACTTGACCCATCTCTATTTGCAAGAAAACAAACTTGGTGGATCTATTCCTACAGAAATAGGAAATTTAAATAATCTCATGCTTCTAGATTTGAGCTCAAACAACTTAGTCGGGAAAATTCCCATTGAACTTGAGAATTTGATTCCCATATTTCCAAGTTATTTTTCCTTAGTTAGCATTAACTTATCATACAATCATCTCAGTGGACCAATTCCAGAAAAACTTATGGCTGCTTTTACTCCTGCCGATTTTCTCGGCAACAAAGATTTGACCCAGTTTGATGAAACCCCAGCCCACGGAAGGTCTAGCGTAGTTTATCATATGACAGTGTTAATTCCACTGGCTACAATGGTTAGTTCCTGTATAGTCGGATCTTGCTTCCTAATTCGACGTGCAACAAAGAGTGTGCAACCAAAGACTACAGAGAAAAATGGAAATTTCTTGTCAATATGGAATTACGACGGGGGCATTGCATATGAAGACATAATCAATGCAACAGAGGACTTCGACATCAAATATTGTATCGGGACTGGCGGTTACGGGAGTGTCTATAGAGCGCGATTGCCCAATGGGAAAGTCGTGGCATTGAAGAAACTTCACCGTCTTGAAGCAGAGGACCCATCCTTCGACAAGAGCTTTCGGAATGAAGTGAAACACTTAACAGAAGTAAGGCATAGAAGCATTATCAAGCTTCATGGTTTCTGCTTACACAGGCGATGCATGTTCTTGGTTTACGAATATATGGAAAACGGGAGTTTGTTCTGTGTTTTGAGAGATGACGTTGAAGCGGTGGAATTAGATTGGTCCAAAAGAATCAATCTTGTCCAGGACATGGCACACGCTTTGTCTTACATGCACCATGATTGTGCTCAGCCAATTGTTCATCGAGACATATCTAGCAACAACATCTTATTGAATAGCAAAATGCAGGCTTTTGTATCAGATTTTGGCACCGCAAGACTTCTAAGTCATGATTCCTCATCTAACTTCACCACAAATATCGGTGGCACCTATGGATATATTGCACCGGGTGAGCAATACTCCATACTTCATAAGCTTTTCTTTCCTTTTTTTACCCTTACGGTTGAGTTAAACGACATCTTTGAAATTTCATCATCCATGCACATCAATGACTTATAGTGGAACTATAGCTAAGAATTGGTAGTGCCTCGATTAGGATGGGAAATTGTCCCTAGGGAACCACCCCCGTTCGCTGTGGCTCCAACTCCCGTATTCATTTGATTTATTTTGATGTATTTTGAAGATTCTTTGGATAATGAATATTTATCTTTTCCTGCTACTATTGTTAGTTTTACTAGGTTGCTTATTTTAGAAAAAAAAAAAAAGATGTCTCATTAACTATATTTTTATGTTAAACCTGAGTGAAAGTTCATCTGAATAGTCAAGATTTTAAGATTTTGTATTGCATCTATATTGGTATTACTAAATCATTCATTTCTATTTAACGTTTTGCTGTGGAAAATAAATTGGTTGTTTTTCAAGAAAAACTTGAGGGGCAAGTGGAGCGGGGTGGGGTGCTGCACTAGTCATGTGGGGTGATGACGGGGAGGGAAAAGTTGCTCCTTGCGGGGCTGCGACGGGGCGGGGGTTAAGGGTGTAGTCATCTCGTCTAAGGCCTTATGACTACTAAAAGTTTCTTTTGCCTTTGGTATTCTCTTTTTCCAGAGCTTGCGTATACCTTGGCTGTTAATGAGAAATGCGATGTATATAGCTTTGGAGTAGTAGCAATGGAAATAATGATGGGGGAGCACCCAGGAGATATCATATCTACCTTGTTGACATCCTCTGGAGAAGATATCATACTACATAAAATCTTAGATCCACGGTTGCCTTTTCCAAGAGAGAACTCTATCGCAAGAAGTATTGTTATGATAGTTTCTCTAGGGCTTGCTTGTTTGAGCACTAATCCAAAGTCTCGACCAACTATGAAGCAAGTCTCAGAAGCTTTTCTAGCTCGAAAGTTACTATTACCAAAGCCCTTCCATGAGATCTCATTGGCTGAGCTCCGAGATAGTAACAAATCACGGATGGAACATCGATCCACAGAAGCTTCATCAGGACTAAGCGATGAGTAAGGGTCATCAAGTGCTTGTCCAGTGAAGAGATGGATTGAAATAATGAAGCTGCAATCTGACCAAAGTGATTGAGTATATAAAAGTGTATGGCTTCTGCAAAGTACTAAGTCGTGTCGAACTTTTTACCATATCATGCTATAGGAGTGAGAAGCAGTTTATATATGACATCCCTTTATTTTTCTTCTTTTTCGATAAGATTGAAATGCATAATCAATAAATAATGCATCAAGAAATAACGAGACCCACACCAGTTCCGATATAAAACACGAGTACCCATACACAATTTCCATAACGTAGTTGATTCTATTTAGATACACTCATAAAATAAGTCCAATTAATATTATTTTTTGTTCCATAAAAGATGGGCAACATCAGCAAAAAGCATCACTTGAACCATCATTGTGGCGCACGCCTTGTCTTACTCGCATCATGATTTTGCTCAGCCGATTGTTCATCGAGATGTGTCGAGCAACAACATATTTCTCAACAATGAACTACAGGGTTTCCTGTCCGATTTTGGCATAATGAGACTCCTCGATCCGGAATCTTCATCCAATTTCACCGCAAATATCGTTGGTACACACGGATACATAGCACCAGGTGAGCAATCTTCAATTGGTTTTACTGAAAAGAGAGTTTTATAAGGGTAATCAACATCGTTGCAGCCCCCTCATGCATTCCAGAACTTGTTTAGTTGGCCTTATTAGACTAATATGCAGCAATTTTATAGCTTTCTTTCATGGTAAATTTCAATACAGAAAGATTTGGGCATTCCTGCTGCCTAGACCTTGCTTATTCATCCAACAGCCCAAACAATTTCTAAACAGGGTGAAAATTTCACGGGCTGTTTTGGTCAAAATTATATGAGATAGTTTTCTTATTTCCCACCTTCGATTCAATAAAAGATATGTTTATTACATGCAGTCACTGTACCAAGTTAGAAAACAAGTTCCTATGCTATGGATCAATAAGAGCAAGATTTCAAGGATGATTGTCGTTGAAGGCTTTGATTAACATCCAGGTGTCCCTCATTTGTAACAGAACACGTATATTGATAACTAGTTTCAAAATAATCTCTAATGTCCAGGTTCTAACTCCAAGATATGACTATACTACTTTGTGATTCTCTTTCTTTTTCACATAACTCGCTTATAGTTTAGTGGTTAACGAGAAATCTGACATATATAGCCTCGGGGTCATGGTGATGGAAACGCTAATGGGCAAGTATCCGACAGAGATCATCTCGGTGCTATCAACCTTAGAAGGAGAAGATGTCATGTTAATTGACATGATAGAACCGCACTTGCATATTCCCAAAAAGAGTTCAGTTGCGAGAAACATTGTTCAAGCGATTTCTCCGTCACTCGCTAGCTTAAGTGCATATCCAAAATCACGACCAACGATGAAACAAGTTTCTGAAGCTTTTTTGGCTAAAAAAATACCGATGATCAAGCCCTCCCATTGTGACATCCTGAAATTCGATCCCGTTTCGATAAAGTGAAATGGGCATTTCGTCAACGTGCCTATGGCCCTTTTTCTCTGAGCTGATCACTCACGAGTTAACTAACCTATTGGGTAAAGCCGTTAAGGGATATATCAGCTGTAAAATCCCTAAAAGCTACCTAATTTGTTGGATTGAGCTAAAATCACGTCTCGATCGATTTTTAACCACGAAATTGAAATTGATTTCGGGAATCGAATTTTAAACGCGTCATAATTCTTATTTTTAGGATCCTGTCTCATCGCTCGTCAATTTATTGACGGGTCCAAAATTTCAATAAAGAAATTATCGGAAGAAAATTGAAGACCAAAAGAAAATAGAAAGGAAAAAAAAAGAAAAGGAAAATTGGCATAAAGGCATTATGCATTTTCTTTTCCTTTTTCTCTCTCTCCCCTTTTCTTTCCTCTCTTTTTCTCTCTTTTCTTTCTCTCTCCTCTCTCCTTTCCTCCCCCTCGTGCGAATTCCCCACCGCCCACCTTCTCTCTCTCTTCTTTGACTGGTCCAACCTTATCTCTCTCTCTCTCTCTCTCTCTCTCTCTCTCTCTCTCTCTCTCTCTCTCTCTCTCTCTCTTTTCTTCTTTTTCTTCTTCCTCCCCGTGCGTCCGAACGAGCGAACTAGCAGCAGGAAGCTCGAGTAGAAGCCGCCGTTCGCTAAAGCCGCCGCTCGCCGCTCGTCCCGCCGCCCGCACCCGCGACACCTGCCCGCGCACGCCGTGCGCTCCGCTCGCATTCGTTGCCGCTACTGCTCCTCCCTCCACGCGATCCAGTTGCGACCCAGCCTTGTTCCGCCCTTGTCCGGCCACCTCCGGCCACCTCCCAGCCCCGCCGAACCTTCCCGGCGTCCCCCTCGCCCTCCGCTGGCCTCCCCTCGCCGCCCTAGCCGCCGGAGCAGCCCCGGCCAGCCCCATGCAGCAAACCCACGAGTGGGTTTCCAGCTGGTTCAAGGCCGTTTTAGGCTGTTTCCGAGCCCCGAACCCGAGCCATGCTTTGGAGTTTGTTGTTCCTTGCATCGCCACCGTCAGATTGATCCGATTTGCGCGCGATTTGGTGAGTAATCTCACTAATCCAGGATTAGTTGGCTAATTACGCTTAAGGTTGGTTTATATTTAATTAATTATGTTTAGGTTGTTAGATTAGAATAAATTAACAATTATTAGTCAATTGTGATGCGATTTAGATAAATTGATTGTGCAATTAGCAAGTAGACGTGGTCTACTAATTATTGGAAGTGCCTCGGGATTTTTCCCGACCCTTAGTGGGCTTCAATTAGGCTTTTCGGCCTAAGTGGAATTTTTGGTATTTAAATATTAATTTTCGGAATTAAATTAAATAATTATTTATTTTCCAAAAATTCAATTGAGATGGCCTGGAACCAGAAAATTATGCTGATGACCATGGTGAAGTCCGTTTATTTAATCGGGCTTTATTTTGAGCTAAATTGAATTTTTAATATTAATTATTTAATTTTCGAAATTAATAAATTAATTAATTATTTTTCAGAAATTAAGATTTTGATGGCCGATGACTGAAATCTCGTGCTGATCGTCACGCAGACAGTCCGTTTATTTATTTGAGCTCCACGTTGTATGGAATTAAATAAATTGTGATATTTTAGGGATTTACCTAAATTGATTGAAATTGATTGAAATTGAATTGTTGATGGGTAAATGGCCAAGTATGTTATTCAACATTTATAATGCTTTGTTGAGTTGATTTAATTATTTGATTGAGAAATCGTTGGGCATTGGTTGTCAGTATTGAAAGTAGATTGGTAATCACTTGAAAGAGGACACGTGGGCTCGGTGAATTAGAATGTCACTTGGAGAATGCACGTGAGTTCAGTGGTTGAATATGTCACCTTGGCGAAAAGGTCGCTTGAGAGAATGCACGTGGCTCGGAGACTCGGTATGTCGTCCTGGAGAATGCACGTGGCTCGGTGACAGAGTTTGGCATCTAAAAGGGCACGTGGCTCGGTGAATTGATGCATCACTTTGGTGAGATAGCACCTAAGAGAATGTACGTGGGCCCAGGCATCTAAAAGGACACGTGGCTCGATGATCTGATGCGTCACTTTGGTAAGCAAGTACCTTAGAAAATGCATGTGGGTCCAGTATTCGGAATGGCATCTAAAAGGGCACGTGGCTCGGTGATCTGATGCGTCACTTTGGTAAGCGAGTACCTTAGAGAATGCACGTGAGCCCGGGCATCGTAAAAAGGACACGTGGTTCGGTGGCTTTATGTACCACCTTGGCGAAGAGGTCGCCTTAGAGAATGCACGCGGGTCCGAGGTTTGAGGCACGTGGCTCGGAGACTTGGAAGGTCGTCCTGGAGAATGCACGTGGCCTAGCTTTTAAATATCCCACGGTGGGGATTGAATTGTATGATATGTAATCGACTGGTTCGATTTGTTGAAGTGAATGGGTGTTTATTGTGAATTGTACTGACTTGCAGATGGGATTTGAGGCCAAGGTAAGTCCTCTGCCCTGTGCGTGTTTAGGCAGCCTATAGTATAATGGTTTACTAATCGGGCTTAGTGGGGTAGATTTCGCTGAGACGTAATCTCATCCCAGTTTGGGGAAACCATTTCAGGACCCCGCTGAAGAGCTGAGGAGGAGGAATCCGAGAAGGAGAACTTGGAGGCGAATCTTAAGGAGAAAGATTTTTGAAAGAAGAAGACAATCCTGAGAGGGGCCTTGAGTACGGCCCAGTTCGTCTAAGTTTCTGTCTTCTTTTGAGATCTCCATTTTGATTTGAATAGTTATGAAGTGATTTGTGGTTTGTATAAAAGTTTGGTTATAAATTTCAATATGAAAAATATGGCCCTGCTTTTCTATCCCATCGTTTTATTGTCTGGGGATTTTAACTGCTTCCGCATGTGCTTAAAAATAAAAGGGTCGGCGATACATTGTCCTGGGATATCGCATTATAAAATCGACCAAGTGAGATGGATGTGTGCGTGCCTGAGGATCGGGGCGTGACACCCATGCAATCTCATTGGCGCAGCTTCGACAAAATCTAATCGGCATATGAACATTTTTAGGGTCTACTTAACAGCTGAATTGACTAAGTACATTCTTGAAGCATAACAAGAAATTGGTATCTAGGATGAATTTCATAGTCGAGGGTACTTTTTGATAGAAACTATTTCCAGTCTGACAGATACACAAGTGTCATTAATTGACGGGTGATTTCAACGACCTAGATCGTTGAATCTTTTCTGATTTTCCTATGAAAAAACTACATTACCGTCACCGGTTTTATTTACTCAATAATTGATGCAAATTTCAAATTGTATCCACTGATTTACCGGTTATCAGTCCATTTTGGTTGAACACAACGTAATATGGGGGTCAGAGAAATCAAATGAGAGAAGACACTTAAATGATATGGGTGGGGTGGAAAAATTGTAAATAAGATTTGGAGCCAAAAATCAAACTTAAGTAAAGTATGTCGGAAGCTGTTTTTTGACTAGAGTCGGCTTGTTCCACTGACCATACAATTTCAACAGATAATCTTTGTATTGCAGTTCCTTGCAATTTCTCAGCAATCTTTCGGGACATTAACTGACATAATTAAGATTGGGGTTATGAATGGATTAGAGGATGATTAGAAGGAACACTAGTTCAATTATTCAATAACAATAGTGTCCTCGAAGCAATAATAATCAATTTCAGAACCATAAAGGTACTCCTTAAATGATTGGGAGTTAACCTTTGAGTAAGGCTGGAGAATTTTATATGGTCCACCAGAAAAAAAAATTAGATCTTGTTCATAAATTTGTGGCTCTCTTTGAACTTTGGACATTTTTTTATGGATATGTTTAAAAAATCTCACTTATCTAATTTCCCATCTAGTTCTTAGGCCTCGCTTCAATGAACGATAAAAGCATGCAATTAGAGACATCAGAGAAACATGAAGGTTTCTTGTCAATAAGGAATAATGATGGAAGAATTGCATATGAAGACATAATCAATTCAACGGAAGAATTCAACATCATTTATTGCATAGCGAGTGGATGTTACGGTAGTGTCTATATGGTGCAATTGCCCAAGGAAAATCGTGGATCGGGGAAACTTCACCATCTTGAAGTAGAGGACCCATCTTTTGGCAAGCTTTCAAAATGAAGTGAAACAATTGATGGAAATACAATATAAAAGCATAATGAAACAATTGAAGCAATGCGCGTTCTTGGTTTATGAGTACATGATGGAAGGGGAAGTCTACTTTGTGCTTTGAGAAATGATTCCAATGGGGTCACTATTGTTGATGCACGACACACTTTGGTATTTAAAGTGTGATTGGAAATACAATGATCTTTCTCTTTCTAAGTTGAAGGCTTGTTAGTCAAAAGAAGAATAGGCTGAAAAATTGGTCCATGACCTTTCCATTACGATGGGTTCGAGATATTTTAGGGCAATCACCAGTAAAAGTGTCATAAACACTATGACTTTCCATGAACCATTGACCACATAATGATTCAAAGTCAACACACTTAAAAACCCAAAAGATCTTGACTTCTTCATGGATGTGCACAATATCCATCTTTACATGGTTTAAATCCTTTTCTTTTAGCTGGTATGCTTGTTTAAATTCCAATTGAATCACAAAACTGCGAAATTTAGAGATTTATAAGAGCGGAATATTTTGTTTGCTCGAAAATTAGTGGCATAAATTCTAAAAACCAGATATTACAACAATGATTTTCCTAACTTGAAAATTCATTGTGGTGTTAATTTAATATTAAATCATCCAATTGATTTGCCAAGAATCAATGTCACATAGGAATTTCTAGTAAAAAAGTCACTTATGTAAATTAAGTGAGCTAATTTTAAAAATTATGATACTTAAATATTACTTAAAAAGTTGTAACATTATCAGTGTGTTTATATCATTCAATTTTATCAAGCAAGCGATGGTGTGAAGCATCGGAAGTTGAACAATGTCACAACACTCGGCTTGTGATTTTGTCCGTATCACTAGCTATTGCTAATTTTATGTTGCATAAAATCATACCAGATGAAGATCCATTTCTCATCGATATTTTGGCACTTACCAACTCTTTCAGGACTCTACGAGAACAGAAGAAGATTGATTTTTTTTTTTTTTGGGTTCAAAATAATAGAATAGTCCTTTATGAAGAATGTGACTCTGCAAGGACGTAAAAATGTAGAGATAATGTCTCATACATAGTTTTTGGTTTGCGGGGGTGCTGAAACTTGGATTGCTCGACAAACTAATTTAATTTTTAGTAATTAGTTTCCCTTTTATAGCCCTACAGGTTGATGCCAATCCCATCATCTCAGAAGGAAAGGAAAGCAAGGAAAGACTAAGGGAGTTACAGTTGAACATAAGTGTCAAGTCAATAAAAAGATAACACGTGAATTATGCAAATCGAGTTTCCTTTAACTGGTTGGTATAGTATCTTGCTTTACTTTATAAGTGCCGTGGCCCCATGAAGATGGCGGTAACAAGTTGTTGGAGGTTATAGGTTTGAGAGAGAAGAATCGGTTGTTTGAAGTATTGCACCAAGAGACGTCAAGTTTGGAATGCTCAACTGTGTTACCTCCAGCGTAGGGAAACCCTAGAGTTTTTATATGCATGTTATTGGGTTTCAATCCATATGGACCCAAATAATCATGCTTTCACCTATTGGGCTTGTATGTGAACATATTATTTTAAACTATACTAATAATATATCCAATAATCTCCTCCTATGTTCACGATATAACACAATACAAATCCCAAAATAAATCTCAAACTCAATTCACAACCGATATATGCATAATAGTCAAGTATAAGTAGGCCAGTCAAAATAGTGCAAGGCCTTACAACTATAAGAAACAAGCATAATAATGTTCACAAAATAGAAATAACAAAATGCAAGTCTCAAGTAAATGGACTTCACCAAAATAGGCAATAGCAGGTAAATTATCAAGTCCCTACATGCTTTAAATGATATATATTCATTTATCAAGTAGGTCATCCTGATCGATTCCACTCATTAAGCTCTCCTCCATCTCTATCATCTCTTGTAGAATGTCAAATATGAATGTCATATTATCATGAATTCAATCATTTAAATAAAAACTTAACAACATTCCATTAGGCAGATAAGAACATATATTGATGTCATAAAGCATCATAATATCATGTTTATAAGCATCAATCAAGTTTCATATATTATGAACAAGACCTAAACAATGTGATTTACAAAGAGCCATCAACTTAAGTTTATGTGTAGGAAAATAACTATTGTCTAATTTCAAGGAACATGACCAATAATCAAGTCACCTACAATAACCTAGTCATGTAACATCAAGTTTCAATTAAGAATAAGACCAGCAGGCTTCTTATGTAAACAATCATTTCTATGTTTCAATTTAGAATGTTCTAGTTACTAATTTCTTAAAGTCAAATAATATAGCATCAGGTTTGGAATGAGATCATTTAACTAAAAAGGATAGTCCAACTTAGTTGAATTGTATCATCAAGTTTGGAATGACACAATTTTCCCGATAGAACATGTTCAAGTCTATTGTGTAGCAACTTTGGATCAATCAAAGCAGAATTCACATGATTTATGTTATCGGTATTTAAACTCAACCTATACATACCATTAACCATGAATGCATAACCGAAATAATATGAGTTAATAGATAAAGTTACTCTACCATTCATAGTTGAAAAAGACATACCAGTTTTATCAAGTAAACTCATAGATATCAAATTCTTTTTAAGTACAGGTACTATTCTAACATGTTTCAGAGTTAGTAATTTATCTGAAGAAAGCACCAAATTTGCAGTTCCAGTATGAGTTACCTTTGTCTCACCACCATTGCAATTTTCCACAGTATCTTTCACTTCTGTGACCTCAGTGAGTAAGTTCTTGTCATTTGTAGCATGACAAGTAGCGCCATTGTCTAACCACCACTCAGAAGAGACGCTGGCCTTTCCATTCTTCATCATTCTAATGAAGGCTCGAGGCTCAGATCCTCTAATTACCATATTGGCCTCATTTTGTGGTGTGTCATTCTTTGGCTTATTCGGCAACTTATACTCTACTGCCCAGTGACCCCACTTTCCATAATTATGGCACTTGCCCTTCTTCTTCTTTTTGAAGATAGTCTTTTTGGCCTCTAACTATAAAGATGATTCACCTTTTGGTGACTTGGACTTTTTCTAAGGTTTATTGGAGTGTGAAACTAAGTTGCAACTAACTTTTATTGTCCCACTTGTTCCAAACTCTTTCTAGTAATATTTTGATCCTCAATGTGAATATACTTCTCTAATTCATCCAGTCCCATCTGTACCTTCAGTCTATGTATTTCAGTCTTGAAAGAACTCCATTCAGTTGGTAGTTTGCTCACCACAAGACCGACAAAGAGATTATTGGACATATCGGAGATATCATCTTTTAGCTTGTTCCTCATGTTCTCAAATTTAACTAACTGAGAGGTAATGCTTGAATTCAAAGTGAATTTAAAGTCAAAGAATTTCTCCACTATGAGAGTTTTAAAGAGCCCTTCTTGTTTTTGGAACTGAGCGTTCAAATGATCCCATATCCCTTCGCCGTCTTATACTCACTATAAGTCATAGCAGGATTAGGATTTAGAGAGTTCAACAAGTAATCTCTACAAAAACCCTCATTTTTGTTCCAATGATATTCATCCACATCTTCAGTGGTAGATCAAAATCACTCAATATAGTATAGAATATGTCACGTTCTTTAATGCCAAATTGAACGTGTAATTTCCAACCATGAAATTTAGTAACATCGAATGATTACAACTTTATAATATCATAGGAACTACACTTTGCCACTTTAATTAGAGCAAAGTTTTAGAAAGATTGCACATTGGAGTCCCCGGAGCCACAAAGTCGAATAACTCCCATAATCTTGATCAAATCACTTTGTAGAGATAGAATTTGCCAAAATAAACCCCAAAAACAAATCTGGAGCACTCAAAAACCTTGCGATGGACTGCCCTTGTTGTTGAAACTCATTGGAAATTTCCGCTACCGAAATTCGCTGGAAATTTCGTCGCCAAAATTCGCTAGAAATTCATATGGAAACTTCCGGGTTCTGTAACTTCTTTGTCTGACCTCCAATCAAAGCGAGTGACCACTCAAAACGTTTGTATCGACGAGTAGAACAAAGCCCAAGTGGTTTCACCCTCTAAAATTGGCTATAACTTTTGGATTTTTGAATCAAAGATTTCGGTCACCGAATTATGGCACCCTCGACGGCCCCGATCCGTTAGGGTCGCCATAGTTCGCTTACCTTTCACTTTCCCTATTAACATGTCACTCTGATACCATTTCAATTGCAGCGGGTCCATACAACCTGGGGGTTTACATCTCCCCTTTTTATTTTTATTTTATCGGTCCCTTGCGCAATTCATATACGGAAGCACATCCAACAACTCCCTTCCTTATATTAAAAAACAATGCACACCTACTAAACATTTATAGGTAAAAGCCGTACACTTTTTATTTACTTAAATCAGATGGACATCGTTCATCGGTACATCAAAATGCCGAAATCTTCTATATTCGGCTACACTCCAAAAGATGACTGACATTTCCTCCAACAGTCATACACTTAAAGTCCATCGATCAGTGTCGACGTCCAAAAGTTCCTTCCCTTGCTATCCTCCTCCTCACGGTCATATCCAACTGTTCAAACCATCTACTAATCTGAAATGTTGGTCCCCAAAAGAGGTGAGTACAACCACTCAGCAGGTAAAGGAATCCAATAACAACTTAATGCATCATTCAAATCATACATGCATTGCAGGCGTTACTTACCTTGAAGCCATGCATATACTATCATGCATCATCACCATAGTCATAACACATACATATGTATCATCGTGTCATACTCATATCATCGTCATCATGACATTATTATATCACACACATGTCATCATCATCATATACATGACACCATCATATCACACATATATGCATATCATCATGCCATATCATATATCATCATCATATCATGTCATACATCATCAACATCATCATCATCATCATCATCATCATCATCATCATGCATATCATGCATGTCATGCCATGGGTGATCATCATTATTTCACATCACATATCATCATCGTTACTATCATCATCATGCATATCATCATGCATATCATGCCATGGGTGATCATCATTATCTCACATCACATATCATCATCGTCACCATCATTATCATGCATATCATCATGCATATCATCATGCATATCATGCCATGGTTTAATTTCCACTTTTTGCTTTCAATTTGATCACCATATCACCCATTTCTCAAATCATCAATTTCATCATCCCCTCGGGCAAAGACCTCCGAGGCTTTCGGCATTTAGCCTCTCAGGCCACCGAGCATCCGGCCCCCCACATTCCGGGCATCTTGCATCCCAACTGGCATCACGAGGCATTCCCTTCGGGCAGAAACCTCCGACAGGGCTTCCGGCATTTACACTTCCTGGCCGCGCATCCCGCATCCCAATCCTGGCATCGCGAGGTATTTCTTTCGGGCAAAGACCTCCGACAAGGCTTACGGAATTATGTACCGACATACCACCAGGCTTCCCCTGGAATTACGTATCGTATACCACCAGGCATCCCGACACTCCCGGGGAATCTCCGGAATTATGCCACTAGGCCACCAGGCATCATCATCCACCACAACCACTTCCTCATTTCCCACCATCCACATTTACCAATATTTTGATCACAATTTAACATGGCACATGCCGTGACATCAAACAAGTCATACTTGGCATAGCATTCACACATGCATCTCAATTCAACGTTATGCATACATCAAGACCTCATCATACATGCAACATGGTATAATTATTTATTAAATAAATTAATGGCCAATAAAATAATCTATTTTATTTTATTTTTCTTTTCTTTTTACTTATTTATTTATTTATTTAAATTCCAACTTTTGTCATTTCCATAAATATTAAATTTAATATCAACAAATTCCCAAAATTATAAAAATTCAAGCAATTACAAACCAATAGAATTGCATGCAAAATTCATGGCCAAATCGAATTTCACAAAATTTCACAATTTCCGCAAAACAGCCCATAATATTCGGATAAAACCAGAATGCACAGTTTCCGAAGAAATTCAATTAAAATATCCATACGGTCTCCAAAAATTACGAAATTTTACAGAGTGATAGCCAAGACATTTTCGTACAAATTTCATGAAGAACTCCAAGCCAAATTATTTTTATATTATTTTATACAATCTCACAAAACTTCTGGACCCATTACCGCATCGTCCAGTGTACACATCACCGAAATATTGAGATTTCACCTTCCTATTCTATTTCGTTTCCTCTGAAATTCGGATATGTTATACATCAAGATATCTTCTACAAGTTTCATGAAGAGATCTAGGTCAAATAACCAGAATATAGTCATCATCTATGTCCATGAAGTCTCGGGTATCTCAGAATACATCACCAGAATCATTGTCTTCAAGATCTAGTCGATTTACTAGGCTTTACTTGTTCATTTAACTTCAAATTTGAGTATGTTGTAGTTTAAGATGTCTCCTACAACTTTTATGAAGAAATCGAAGTGAGATTCTCATCACAAACCAACATGCAACCACGAATCCAGCAAGAGGTCAGTAAAAACTCTCCAGATCTGAGGTCTCCTTAGAATAAGACTTTAACCCCTCAAATCTCCATCATTTTCCACGAAATTTCTGTATGTTGTATTTCAAGATGTTAGCTACAACTTTCATGAAGAAATCAAAGTCAAAATGGGACTCCAAACACACATGCAAGCTCAGACAAGTTACTGACTCACACGATCCGAGCAAGAACAGTCACACCATTCACACACAACTCATCCATGCTTCGGTTTTTCTCATCTAACACCCAAAAATTCGACATGCAAACAACATACAAGCATGCAAGAGAAGCTAGAGGACTCCCACTTGCCTCTAGACCACACGAACGGCGGCACAAGGCGGTGAGCACGGCGGTCGGACGGGCGAACTCCTCCTCTTCGGCCTCCCACTCTCCCGCATCTCACTCTCTCGGCTCACTCTCTTGGCCGAACAAGCCACTCTCTCTCTCTCCCTCTCTCTCTCTCTTTTGGATGCTTATATATTGCATGCATTCTAGGTTTGCATGAGGGACAAGTGTTCTCATGAGGAGAACAAGTGGCAAAAAGGAGAGGACAAGTGTTGGAGGACATGCAAGGTTAATGGGCCTTCTTCTTGGGCCAACCTTGGGCCAGCAAATGGGCTGGTCGACAGCCCCTCCTTGGCTCCAATGGGCCAACCATTTGGCCCTCCAAAATCCATACTCTTGGGCCTAAGGCCCAACCTAATTAAACCCACAATTTCACTTTCAATTATTCATCTTTAATTCTTTCTTTTGAGAATTTAATTACTAAATTCCACATGGCCAAAATCTTGAAATCATAATTCCATAAATTCCAATTTATAAAACACATGGCCAATGATAGGATTTTCTTTCCTATCAAATAATTATCCATTAAAAGCTTGGCCATATATCTTATTGCAAATTATGGATTAAATGGCCATAAAATAACCTAACGGTACTTCCATCACCTATTCATAGACTTTAATGTAACTAGAGGTCATTATGAATTTTTGGATGCCACAATTTTAATCTTCAAACTTAGATCCCAGCCAATACCACCGTCAAAATCGAAAGTAAATTACACTCGTGAGTTTGTCTTGATGAAATCTTCAAGAAGACACCTTACTCGCTCAAATCCAACACATGAACATAATACTTCAAGATTGTTGGAGGTTATAGGTTTGAGAGAAAAGAAGCGGTTGCTTGAAGTATTACACCAAGAGACGTTAAGTTTGGAACGCTCAACAGCGTTACCTCCAACGTTGGGAAACCCTAGAGTTTTTATATGCATGTTATTGGGCTCCAGCCCATATGTATCCAAATAACCATGCTTTCACTTATTGGGCTTGTATGTGAACATATTATTTTGGACTATATTAATAATATATCCAACACAAGTGACTAAAGCTGCTACATGATGAGTAAAATCTGCAACATGTCCTTAGCTGTACTGATTACTATAGTTTTCTCCCGCTACAATATAATTGTTGCAGCAGCATCACCATCTAATCAGTAAGAGGCAAGTGCACTTCTCCACAGCGGGTGGTGGCCTCCCTTTGTCACTAGCAACACTACCTAACCTCATTACGCATGGCCTAGGGCATCATGCGATGCCTCTGTAAGCATCAGTGTGATTCACTTGACAAGTAAGTACAATATAGGAGGCAAGTTCAGCAACATGAACTTCTCTCTGCTTCCGATCCTCACCTTTCTTGAACTCTTTTATAACGGACTGGCCGGCGAAATTCCCCTTCAAATATGTACTCTGTCGAGGCTTACTCACCTTGATTTGTCCCACAATTCTCTCATTGGCAAGTTCCCTCCTCGTGTCCAAAACTTTACCAGCCTTGAAGTTCTTGATATCAGTCATAATCAAATTAGTGGCTCTATCCCTCTTGAGTTGGGAAATCTGGAGAGATTGACCCACTTGGATCTTGGGTTTAATGCACTCAACGGTGTAGTCCCTTTGACTCTTTGACTGTTGGTCATTTGCACAATTTACAATCCCTCATATTTAGCTCAAATGACTTAGGTGGTTCTATCCCTCTAGAACTTGGGAACCTCACAAAAAAGAATGTTGTTGATTTAAGTTGCAACAACTTCACTGGTCCCTCCGTCTTTTATAGGAAATTTGACAAGCTTGAACCGGCTCTATTTGTAAGAAAACAAACTCAGCGAATTTATTCTTCTGGAAATAGAGAATTTCATGAGCTTGACCTAGATCTATTTGCAAAGAAACAATGGATCTATCCCGTCATAGATAGGAAATTTAAGGAATCTCGTGCTTCTAAATTTGAGCTTGAACAACTTGGTTGGGAAAATCCTGTTGGAGAGATCTTCTTGAAGTGTTTTGAAGCTGACAAAACGTTTCCATCGCCTAGTCGAAGGTTTGCGACTCGCTATTTAAAGTCTCGAAGACCTCCGGACAGCCAGACTCAAGACTCAAAGTCTATCCTCATTGTGAGTCTCTAATCCGTTGAAGAAAGGTTATCCAGAACTGGATGTTTCTTTAAGGGCTTGACCTTATCAACTAGAGAAGATCTCGTGGCTGGAAAAGACACAACGGAATTCCTTGATTGATCGAGATTGACTCGAAGATTAAGGAATCGATGATTGCCTAAATATTTTTGGAAGGTTCTACTTATGGAAACCGAGATCCTGATTATATGGGCGAATAGGATTGATGGGCTATTGACACATTCCTTTAATAGCCCGAATGATCTTCCTAATTGATTCCGTCCAACGGGTAGATTGGAGGAATTCCTTTGGTAAGTGCCAACGGGTATGATGGCATAAAGGAGTATATAAGGAAGACGTTCTAAAGTTGTTAAGGTGTGCGCGATAGAAGAATTCCAAAGTCTGAAGCTCCTTGTTGTTTAAACAATTCCTTTGAGCGAATACTTGTATACAAAAGAGAGTCTATATTTGTGAGAAACCTTGAGGAAGTGTGATAGAACATCTACACTGTGGAATCAAGGAAAATGAGTGCTGTAACTTCTATTTTGTTCATAGTGAAATCCAGCCGGTGGGCTGTCGGTGCGGAAGAGTGGACGTAGGCTTGGATTAAGCCGAACCACTATAAACCCTGTGTCTAAATTTCTCTCCCTTACTCTCTTTACTTTGATCGTATTTTATTTTGTCAATCAATAGTGAACTACCTTTCTATCGTTTACCAAGAATTGCTTCCGTATTTCGATAAATTGATTGTGCACCTATTCACCCCCTCTAGGTTCTTATACTAGCTATTTCAATTGGTATAAGAGCTCGTGTACTCACTTTGTTTGAAGTGTTTTACTTCAGAGTAAAAGATCCATGGCTAGTATGTTGGCTCCAGGGCTAGTAGAAGGGCAAAGCAACACCAGACCGCCTTACGTTGATGGAAAGGACTACAACATATGGAAGAACAAGATGAATGCATTCTTAAGATCAAAGGATCCTCTGGAATGGGACGTTGTAGAAAAAGTAATCATTCCTAAAGCTGCATCTGTCTCAGAAAGAGGAAAGGACACTGTTGAGTCCAGCGAAATGAGTTAGGAAGAGATAATCAAGAGACAAGCTCTTGATGCAAAAGCAATTTATTCTTTATATTGTGCTTTATCACTACTGAATATAACAAAATATCTTCTTGTGATACAGCCAAAGAAGTCTAGGATAGATTACACATTACTTATGAAGGAATCGATCGAGTGAAAGAGACTAGAATCAACATTCTTCTCAGTCAATACGAAGCCTTCAGAATGAAACCAGGAGAATCTATAACTGACATGTTTAGTCGTTTTATAAAAATCGTGAATGGTCTTGAAAATCAAGGTCAACCAATTTCTGATCCCATGAAAGTGAACAAGCTACTGCGTGGACTCTCCAAGGATTGGAATTATATAAAGACCTCAATCCGAGAGACCCAAAGAATCATGCCATTGTCTGTCGATGAGTTGGTTGGGACTCTTCAGTCTTATGAAGTGGAACGAATCAATGAAGACGAAGATCCTAAAGGTAAGAAATCCATTGCATTAAAATCTAATGATGACTCTGATGTAACAGATTCTGAAGACAACATGGATGATGAAGAACTTGCTCTCATGATAAGAAGATTCAGAAAGC
This sequence comes from Eucalyptus dawsonii, assembly GCA_016097615.1. Classification (NCBI taxonomy): domain Eukaryota; kingdom Viridiplantae; phylum Streptophyta; class Magnoliopsida; order Myrtales; family Myrtaceae; genus Eucalyptus; species Eucalyptus dawsonii. The sequence goes on along the minus strand of CM027879.1, from coordinate 25,329,712 downwards.
TGAATAGAAAAGGAAGAAGATTCAATTCAAGGAAACAAAGTTTTCAAAAGCAACAGACCAAGTCTGCTGAAGATGATGAATCAAACAAAGATGTAGTCTCGCTTTGAATGCAAGAAAAAGGACACATCGACCCAACTGTCCTCTTCGAGGAAAAAGAAAGGAAAAACTGAAAGGTATTGAAAAGCTCTCAAAGCTGAAACCCTGGAGTGATACGGAGTGTGAAGATAGTGATGATGATTATGCCAACATATGTCTAATGGCACAATTAGACTCGTAATCAAACTCCGAGACCGATTCGATTCAGAAAGTGAATTTGAGGTAAGTAATTATAAAATTCCTATTAAAGTTTCAAAATACATTGATGAATTATGTTTTAGTCTTAAGACTTCTCTTAAAAGAATTTTCGAACTCAAAAAAGAAAATTCTACTTTAAAACAACAAGAGAATGTTTTGGAAGAAAAAGTGAAATGCTTAGACCATAATGTTTCCTCTTTCAGAGAAAGTAAAGATAATCTTTTAAAAGAAAATGCATTTTTAAAAAATGATATTTCAAATATTTCCAAAAGATTTTCTCTAGGATCCGAAAAACTGGAGAAAATACTTTATGTTCAAAGACCTTATTTCAATAAATCTGGTTTGGGAATGACTGCTGAAACTATTCTTTTAATCGATTTTCCTAAAGTAAAAGAAAGAATTAAGCAAAGACCCACAAGAAATGCTTACAAAAATCATTTTGAAAGAAATTTTGCAAAACCAGTAGGTCGCAATGCTCTTAGATGTTCAAAATGCAATAGTGCAGATCATTTTGAGAAAGAATATCCTATGGTTTGGAGACCTGTCAATAAAGTTTGGGCAAAAACCGTATATCAGACTAACTCAAAAGGACCCAAGAAAATATGGGTACCAAAGAAAGCTTGAGTTTCTTTTTAAATGCAGGTCACTATCAAGAAAAATGTGAAATGGTATCTGGATAGTGGATGCTCTAGACACATGACAGGAGACTCAAATTGCTTCATAAAGATTGTTCAAATGAATGGTGGAAAAGTATCATTTGGAGGAAACAACAAAGGAAAAATAGTGGGATTTGGAATTATAAAGATTGGGAACCTCACAATAAGCAATGTTTCTTTAGTTGAAGGGCTCAATTACAATCTACTCAGTATCAGTCAACTGTGTGATGCCGGTTTTAAAATCAACTTTCAAGAGGGTATTTGTTCAGGAACCAGTAAAGACTACTCAGTCATTCATGGGTCGAAGACATGAAAATATCTACCTCTTGGACGTGAAACCAGATGAATTGCAATGTCTAATCTGAATCCAAGATGAAGCAAACTTATGGCACAAAAAGCTTGGGCATGTCAACATAAAGCAAATAGCCAAGATCTCAACAAAGAAGCTTGTTCGTGGTCTACCCAATTTATCATACCAAAAGTCTGATCTATGTACACCATGTATATTGGGAAAACATGTAAGAAATTATTTTAAGCCAATAAATCAAGTTTCCACTAACCGTGTACTGCAGCTCTTGCATATGGATCTCTTCGGACCGACAAGAACGCGAGCATTGGAGGTAAGAAATATTGCCTAGTAATTATGGATGACTACTCACGATTTACTTGGGTATATTTCTTGGCAAGTAAGTCTGAAACTTTCTCTTACTTTGAAAAATTTGCTAAGAAGGTTCAAAATGAAAAGGGGTATGTTATTTCAAGCATAAAAACAGACCATGAAGATGAATTTGAAAATCAAGATTTTGCCAAATTTTGTGAAGAATCTGGTTTTCCGCATTTGTTCTCTTCTCCATATACTCCAGAGCAAAACGGAGTTGTGGAAAGGAAAAATAGATCTCTTCAAGAAATGGCTAGAACACTCTTAATTGAAAGTAATATTTCTTTACGGTTTTGGGCTGAAGCAGTTTCAACATCATGTTATATTATCAATAGAGTTTTTCTAAGACCTATTCTAGAAAAAACCCCCTATGAACTATTTAAAGAAAAGAAGCCTATTGTTTCATATTTTCATGTATTTGGATGCAAATGTTTCATACTGAAAAATGCAAATGATCGAGTTGGTAAGTTTGAAGAAAAATCAGATGAAGGCATCTTCCTTGGATATTCAACCACAAGCAAGGCATATAGAGTCTACAATAAGAAGACTCAAACAGTGGAAGAATCAATGAATCTCAAATTCCAAGATTCTACACAAAATGAATCCATTCAGACTCATCTCGAAGAGCCTGAACCTGCTCCAGACTATACAAAATCTAAATCTCAAGAAGCAGCTCAGACTTTAAAGGACCAGCAACAAGTGACTGTTGAAGATTCTAGTGAAGGAAGTGACCATCAATTTGGAAAATTAACCAGCAACTGGAAACATAAGTCCAATCATCCCAAAGATCTTATTATCGACGACATCAATGAAGGAATCTGCACAAGATCCAAAAGGCGAGAAGAGTCTAGTGCTGTAGCTCTTATTTCTGAAATAGAACCTAGGAGCATAGAAGAAGCTTTATCCGATGAGAGCTGGATTGAAGTTATGCAAGAAGAAATCAAACAATTCAGAGTTAATGATGTCTGGGAGCTAACTCCTAAATCAAAAGGTAAATCAATTGTTGGAGCTAAATGGGTTTTCAGGAACAAAATGGATGAGAAAGGAAAACTCATAAGGAACAAGGCTAGACTCGTGGCCAAGGGATACACACAAGAAAAAGGGATCGACTATGACGAGACTTATGCACCGGTAGCAAGGTTAGAAGTAATTCGTTTATTACTTGCATTTGCTTGTCATAAAAATTTCAGGTTATTTCAAATGGACGTCAAAAGTGCTTTCCTAAATGGATTCATCCGTGAGGAAGTCTATGTAGAACAACCACTAGGGTTTGAAGACCCAAAGAAACCAAACTCAGTATTCAGACTCAAAAATGCCTTGTATGGCTTAAAGCAAGCACCTCGAGCTTGGTACGACAGATTAAGTAAGTTTTTAATTCAAAATGGATTTGTTAAAGGTAAATTAGACACTACTCTTTTTATTAAAAGAGAAAGCAAAAGTTTTCTACTTGTTCAAATATATGTCGATGATATTATTTTTGGATCCTCTAATGAAAGTCTGTGCAAGAAATTCTCTAAGACTATGCAGATGAATTTGAAATGAGCATGATGGGTGAGTTAACCTTCTTTCTTGGACTTCAAATAAAACAATTGGAGGAAAGAACTTTCATTCATCAAGAAAAGTATGCAAATGATCTTGTCAAAAAGTTTGGACTGGACAATTGCAAAAGATCGATATACCAATGTCAAGTTCCTTGAAGATAGACAAAGATGAAAGAAAGAAAGTCGATCAAAAGCTGTATAGGAGTATCATCGGATCACTTCTTTATCTTATCGCTTCTAGACGACATTACGTTTAGTGTTTGCATTTGTGCCGATTTCAATCGACCCAAAAGAATCTCATTTGAATTTGCGAAGCGTATTATTAAATATGTTTCATCAACTTCAAGCTTTGGTCTCTGGTATCTAAAAAGGGGAGACTTTACTCTTCTTGGATATTCAAACACAGACCTTGCTGGATGCAGAGTCGATAGAAAGAGTACATCGGGTACTTGTCAACTACTTGGAGGAAGGATAGTGTTTTGGTTTTCCAAAAAGCAAAGTACAGTAGCTCTCTCTACAGCAAAAGCAGAGTATATAGCTCTCGAAAGTTGTTGTTCGCAAATTCTGTGGATAAAACAGCAGCTAAGAGACTTTGAAATTGAAGACTCATGCATGGAGATTAATTGCGACAACACCAGCGCTATCAACCTCACCAAAAATCCAATTCTCCACTCAAGAGCAAATCATATAGAGATTCGACATCACTTTATTAGAGACCATGTTCAAAATGGAGATGTTTCAATCCAATATGTTGATTCAAAGAGCCAACTGGCGGATATTTTCACAAAGCCTTTGGAGAAAAATCAATTTGAAACCATCCATTCCAGACTCAACATTTTAAAGTATGAGGAAATCAAAATCTAAAGACTTTTAAACTTAGACATACAAGACTTTAACTATAAGTTAGTCTTGGTACGACCATCATATTGTAAGTTTCTCTCTCTCTCTCTCTCTCTCTCTTGAATCTTATCTTGAAGAGGTACGATTGTCAAACTGTGTTTAAATTGTTGCTATATTTAATCGACTTATTTATTGCATCGTTTCATTTTCAAAAAGGAAGTTATTTTTTAAATGACTATTTTCGCGGAAAAAGACAGTTATTTTGAAAAGGCATTTCTTTATTTCCTTTGTGACGATTCGTTTATCTCTCTTTTTAAATCGATCGTGCACTGTCGACTCCTCTTCACTTTACTCTCAAAAACCCTAGAAAGCATCGATCCTCCATTCCCGTTTTCTTCCCTTGTTTAATCTTCAAAAAGTTGTCATCTTTCTTGGAAAAGTCAAGCAAGGAATCTTCCAAAAACTGAGAAAGATGTCATCTTCAAGAAAGTCTTCGAGAATCGCAAGCAGAGGACCACGGCGAATGAGTGAGGGGCCTACGCACTTCGATCTCACCGAAGAAGAAGTGTCTCCAGAACATCAACCGAGCCCACAACATTCTCAGCAGTGTCATTCTCCTCCATCTAGTCCTCAAGGCGTTGATCATCAATAAGAGGATCAAATCATTGAGGATGCAGATCCAGTAAGAGTTCAAAAGCCCGCTCTTATTTATAAGCTGTATCATGCCTTAAAAGCAACTCGTACTCCCTTGAAATATGTCGATGATTTTCTTAAAGACAAAGGATATAGGAACGAATATATCTTTCTGCGAAGAATGGAAAGTTTGGGAATTGCTCGTAAAGGGTTGGCTGAGGAAACTCTTGCGAATATCCCGAGTGATCCTCGTGATTGGGGACCGAATCCTGTAGATGGGAATGATGATGACAAATTATACAGTCAATTTCAACCGAGAATGGGTATTGCGGTTGAAAGTTGAGGAAAAAGGGGAGATTTGTTCAGATCGAAGGAACAAAAGGATTTGTACTCGAAATTGCTGAAGCGTGGGGTAATAAACCCTCGAAGTGTGGATTTTGACTTTCTAGATGCTGTGAACATGAACTTGAGGGAAAAGTTCAGTTATCTTCAACTTGAAAGGTTCTGCTCCGACACTACAGAGGCTTATGCTGAACTAACTGCATATTTCTATTCAAATCTTAGCTTTTTGGATGCGAATAGATTTTCTTTCAGTGTTAAAGATCAAGACTATGTTGTGGATATGGATATGCTGGTAGATGTGTTAGGAGTTGAAAGAGGAAAATGTCAACTGATCAAACTTTCCATTGCTCGGGCCACACTGGAACTAGTGAAGGACAGGAGAACAGAGGAAAAGATCACCTACTTGAGGATGAGTGCATTCAACATCTTGCTTCACAAGATTGTGATCAATTGCCTCCGACCGAAATCAACCTCAAAGACTGATGTTTCAAGCTCAGAGGCAAAGTTGATGTATGCCATCCTCACTGGGAAAAGGTTTTCTCTCCCTCACACTATCATGTTTTACATATATAGAGCGATGATGAAGGACAGAGGTCAACTCCCTTACCCAAGCCTTGTGACGAAGTTATTCAAACATCTGAATATTCAGACTCCGCAAATCTTTTGTGTTCGATCGTGCGATCATATGATGGTAGGACTGAAGATGGTGACCAAAATGCGTCTGAAGGAACTGAACAAGGAGTTGGAGAAATTCAAGGAGAAAACTCCAGTCAAAGCTCATCAACTCTCTTCTTCAAAACGGAAAGGAAAGGAGCCCTTGGTTACTTCAAAACCAAAAAGGAGAGCTCTTATTGTGGAAGATGAAGGAGATTATGACCTTACTATTTCGGCCATAGCTTTGAAGAAGCTAAGTCACACTATTCCAAAGTCAATGGAACATCGTGAGAAAGAAGGCCAAGAGGAAAGAGAAGGTCGAGAAGAAGAAGAGAAAGAAGACGAAAGAGCAGTTGGTGAAAAAGAAGCAAAGGAGGAAAGACCTGAGGAAGAAATACGAGAAGAAGGAGAACCTGAGGAACACTCCTCTCCACCTGTAAGCATGGAAACAGCGGGAGATCAAGAGAAAAGAGGAAAGTCCTCATATCCTGATGCAAGTGAAAGAGTCAGTCGCTCACCTGCAGACCCAAAGGATGTTTATGCCTCTCAATTTCCAGAAGAAGGTCATGAAGTTTCATCGCCAAACCTGCGAGATTATTCTGATATGCCATCATCTACATAACGTGGTGAAGCTAGTACGCAGACCGACAACCCAGCCAATTTTCGCAGAATCATGGATATTCTAATGGAAATGCGAGGTCAAATTTATGCCTTGGGATGCGAGGTTCAAAACTTGCAAACTGCGGGTCAAGTTTCTTCATGTTCATTGAATGATCAAATCCAAGCCCTCTCTGTTCAGATTCAGGCCAATGCCAAGGGTGAGGAGATTGCACAATTGAAGGAAGACTTGAAAAGGCTAGAAGGCATCGTTCAGTCTATGGGAGACTTCCAGCTTGTCCGCGTTCCCAAGCAATCTTGACTTCATTTTCATCTCAACCTTTTTAAATGCTGACAAAAAGGGGGAGAGATGCAAGATTTGAACAACTTGAAATTTAATCATGTTGTTTGTTGGACTGTTTGTTGGACTGTTTGTTGGATTGTTTCGATGTTTCAAACTCTGTTTGTTTGACTTTATTTTGTTTTTGTGTCTGGATGAGAATTGAACTAGACTTGGACTTGACTGCTTTTATTAACTATCATTGGTATCTTATGGATGGCTTTATCACTTATTAGACTAACCTATTTTCTGTGGTTGCAGATTCTAGTGTTATTCATTTAGCCATTTATCTCTATAAGATATGCATATGTGTTTGAGAAATGTTTTGGTGTCAAAGTTGTCCAAATCTGCGGGAAAGTTTTGTCACCATCAAAAAGGGGGAGATTGTTGGAGAAATCTTCTTGAAGTGTTTTGAAGTTCGACAAAACGTTTCCATCGCCTAGTCTCGAAGGTTTGCGTACTCGCTATTTAAAGTCCGAAGACCTCTGGACAGCCAGACTCAAGACTCAAAGTCTATCCTCATTGACAATCTCTAATCCGTTGAAGAAAGGTTATCTAGAACTGGATGTTTCTTTAAGGGCTTGACCTTATCAACTGGAGAAGATCTCGTGGCTGGAAAAGACACAACCGAATTCCTTGATTGATCGAGATTGACTCGAAGATTAAGGAATCGATGATTGCCTAAATATTCTTGGAAGGTTCTATTTATGGAAACCGAGATCCTGATTGTATGGGCGAACAGGATTGATGGGCTATCGACACATTCCTTTAATAGCCCGAATGATCTTCCTAATTGATTCCGTCCAACAGGTAGATTGGAGGAATTCCTTTGGTAAGTGCCAATGGGTATGATGGCATAAAGGAGTATATAAGGAAGACGTTCTAAAGTTGTTGAGGTGTGCGCGATAGAAGAATTCCAAACAAGCTCCTTGTTGTTTAGACAATTCCTTTGAGCGAATACTTGTATACAAAAGAGAGTCTATATTTGTGAGAAACCTTGAGGAAGTGTGATAGAACATCTACACTGTGGAATCAAGGAAAATGAGTGCTGTAACTTCTCTTTTGTTCATAGTGAAATCCAACCGGTGGGTTGTCAGTGCGGAAGAGTGGACGTAGGCTTGGATTAAGCCGAACCACTATAAACCCTGTGTTCAAATTTCTCTCCCTTACTCTCTTTACTTTGATCGTATTTTATTTTGTCAATCAATAGTGAACTACCTTTCTATCGTTTGCCAAGAATTGCTTCCATATTTTGATAAATTGATTGTGCACCTATTCACGCCCCTCTAGGTGCTTATACTAGCTATCTCAAATCCCACTCGAGCTTGGGAGCCTCATAGAAACGTCTGTTGTTGATTTAAGTTCCAAAGTCTTCACTGGTCCTCTTCCATTGGAATTTGACTTATTTGACTAATCTCTCTTTGCAAGTAAACAAATTCGATGACTCTATTCCGTCAGCAATAGGCAATTTGGAGAGGTTATTCATGCTGAATTTATGGGAAAATAAATTTGATGCTGCCATCCCATCAGAAATAGGAAATTTATGGTGTCTCGAATTTCTAGATTTGAGCTCGAACAACTTTGTCGAGAAAATTCCTGTTGAACTTGAGAGTTTGAGATGGTTAAGCCAGCTGGACCTTCACAACAATTCTCTCTTTGGCTTGATTCCCGCATTTAATAGCAATTCTTTCCTGATATCACTTTTCTCGGCAACGAAGATTTGTACAATCATTTCAAGCCCACTTTGACGAAACCCAAGCCCACAGAAGAAGGTCTAGTGTAATTCCTTACACAACGGTGTTCACACCACTAGCTGCAATATTCATTTCCTGTATAGTTGTGGGATCTTGCATCCTATTTTGACGTTCAACAAAGAGCATGCCAATGAAGAGCGTGCAATCTGAGATTCTAGAGAAAAATGGAAATTTCTTATTAATGTGGAATTATGACAGGAGGATTGTATATGAAGACATAATGAATGCAATGGAGGACTTTGACCCAAATATTGCATTGGCATTGGCGGCTATGGTAACGTCTATAGAACGTGATTGCCCCGTGGAAAAGTCGTGGCATCAAAGTTTTGAAGCAAAGGATCTGTCCTTCGACAAGAGCTTTGGAATGAAGTGAAACAATTGACAAAAGTAAGGCATAGAATCATTATCAAGCTCTATGGTTTCTACTTACACAAGCGATGCATGTTCTTGATTTACGAATTCATGGAAAATGGGAGTCTGTTATGTGATTTGAGAGATGACATTGAAGCTATGGAATTGAATTGGTCCAAAAGAGTCGATCTTGTCCGGTGTATGGCACAAGCTTTGTCTTACATGCACCATGACTGCGCTCAGCCAATGGTTCATCGAGACATATCTAACAATAACATCTTACTTAACAGCAAAATGCAGGCTTTTGTGTCAGATTTTGGCACCGCAAGACTTCTGGATCATGATTCCTCATTGAACTTCATTGCAAATATCACTGAAAGTTACTACTAGAGGCACAAGTCAGAAAGTGTACCCCCTCCGGTTGAGTTAAACAGCATTGATGAAGTCTCACCATCCATGCACATCAATGACTTGTAGACTTAGAGTGTGCTAGCCAACAATAGCTAAGAATTGGTTGTGCCGCGATAAGGGATGGGAAATTGTCCCTGTGGAACCACCCCGTTCGCCGTGGCTCCTATTCCCGTATTCATTTTATCTATTTTTATATCTTTTGAAGATTTTTTGATAATGAATATTTATTTTTTATGGTACTATTGTTAGTATTACTCGGTTACTTATTTTAGAAAAAAAGGTGTCTCATAAACTATTTTTTTTTATGTTAAATCTAAGTAAAAGTTTATCGGAATAGTCAAGATCTTTAGATTTTGTATTACATCTACATCGGTATTACTAAATCATTCATTCCTATCAAACGTTTTGTTATGGAAAATAAATTAATTGTTTTTAAAGAAAATTGGAGGGGCAAATGGAGCGGGATGGCGGTGCTGCACATAATCATGTGGAATAAGGATGGGGAGGTTTTTTTTTTGGCCTTTGGTAATCTTTTTTTTTTTTTTTTTCAGAGCTTGTGTATACTTTGGCTGTTAATGAGCAACATGACATATATAACTTTGGAGTGGTAGCAATGAAAACAATGATAGGGGAGCACCTAGGAGATATTGTATCTACTTTGTTGACATCCTCCGGAGAAGATGTCATGCTACATAAAATCTTAAACTCATGGTTGCCTTTTCCAAAAGAGAACTCTGTTGCAAGAAGTATTGTTTTGATAGTTTCTCTAGCACTTGCTTGCTTGAGTACTAATCCAAAGTCTTGACCAGCTATCAAGAAAGTCTTGGAAGCTTTTCTAGCTCGGAAGTTATCATTGACGAAGCCCTTTCATGAGATCTCATTGGCTCAGCTCCAAAATAATAACACATCTTGGTTGGAAGGTGGACCGACAAAAGCTTCATCAGGACTAAGTGATGAGTAAGGGTCATTAAGTTTTTGTCCATTAAAGAGTTTGATAAAATGGAGCTGCAATTTGGAGAAAGTGATTTACGATATGTAAGTGTATGGTGCCTGCGAATTATTAAGTCATGTTAAATTTTTTTCTATAGAATTGAGAAGGAAAATGACCAAAACCTTATTTTTAAACTAATTCACTCCCAAATTTTTTGCAATTATGCCAATTCAGTCCATCGAGAAAATTTGGCCGACTGACACTAAAGTGGACGTGGGGCTAGCACCAATTGACCTGGACGTCGATCAACGTCAGTCAACGCAAACGTGTCATTTTTTTAATATTTTAAATTTTTTTGATTTTTTTCTCTCTCCCTCTTTTATTTTTATTTTTTCGTCTCTCTCTCCTCCTTCATTCTTTCCCCAATTGGTTGTTGGATCTTGACGATCGGCTAGAGGCATTGACTAGCGAGACTTGACCTTACCGGCCAATGGCAAGACTAGCCCCCATCCGCCATTGGTGAGAGTGAGACTTGCCCAACAATGACGTTGCTTGACCTCGTCATGGCCAGGCGAGGCTGAGCTTAACCTACGACGATAAGGTGAGGTTGCCCTTGCCATGGATCTTGCAAGGGCCTTGCCTAGTGATGGCGAGGCTCTTGCCAAATCCACGACCAATGGTGAGGTCGCCGTCACTTGGCAAGGCCCTCACTAGATCAAAAGCGAGGCTAGCCTCCCCCTAGGTGGGCAAGGCCTTGCCGTTGTAGGACAAGCTCGGCCTCACCCAATCATGGCAAAGCCGACAACGTCATCATTGGGCAAGGTTGACCCTTGCCAGATCTGGCAAGGCCTCCCCCAGCGGCGGGACCTCGTTGTTGATATGGCAAGGCTTGTCCTCACTAGACGTTGGCAGGGGCCACTAGCGAGGGCGAGCCTTGCTATTGGTTGATGAGGTCAAGCCTTGCCGGTCTCTAGCTGGTGAGAGAGGGAGAAAGAGAGAAAAGAGAAAAAAATTTTAAAAAATAAAATTGAAAAAAGTATTTAAAAAATGATACGTTAGTGTCGGCCAGACGGTTGGTGCTAGCCACTGTCCACGTCAGATTTGCTGGCCAAAATTTGGCCGGATGGACTAAATTAGTATAATTGCAAAAAGTTTATGATTAAATCAAGCTAAAAAAATGTTTAGAACTAAATTGAAAAATTGCAATAGGTTTAAGATTGTTTTTATAATTTTTCTAAATTAAGAAGGAGTTTGTATAGGACATCCATTTATTTTTCTTCTTCTCAATAAGATCGAAATGCATGATCGATAACTTTGCGTCGAGAAATAACAAGACCCACACCAGTCCCAATAAACACGAGTACCCATACACAATTTCTATAACTTGAACTGATTATATTCAAATAAACTCATAGCGTAAGTCTATTTAATAATATTTTTCATTCCATGGAAGGTGGACATAGCTCCTATTTTCAAGGCTAAACATCTGCAACAAGTCCATGAAGACCGTCACTTCTCAAGAACAATTTAATGCGTAGTGGTCCAGAAAATCAACATATGAAACCCCGAAAGACTGCCACGCGTCGTAGTTCTTATGGTCCCAAAATCAACACACAAAACCACAAAGACCTTGACTTCTGGTGACACTCAAATTGCATACTCTCCACAAAAGACCTTGACTTCATGATGAATGGGTACAAGTGTCATGCAAAAAATGCGATGATCATGGAGATCAAATCCCGGATCTGGCGCTCTTCAACTCCATCCCCAAATCCCTTTACCAATAGAGCCGTATGTCTATTGGTGGTTTAATATTTATTGAATTGTTGAAATTTATTGATTTTTGAACGAGAGTATAATTTCTCAATGGATGGGCTGAAACTTCTGTAGGATGTAAGATTCTTAAAACACTTCAGCTTAAAACTCACTCCTTTGTGTTATTCTTTGCTTGTGAATTAGTTAATCCTATTGCAGATCCAATTTTTCTCCTGAAGTTATATATATATATATTTGTGAAGTCCCCCTCTATCAAGAACAAACAAAAGTAACATGTGTTACACCACTAAAATTAAACATAGAATAGTAACTTATACTAACCTGTGAGGAGACCTTTTCATTTTCATGCTCCCTTCGAACATGGTTGGCCCGAACTTGAACCCAAGAAATATAAGACCGACATCATCTAACAATTGAAATTCATTGGGATCTTCTGCATCTAATTCATGCAAGTTTGGCTTGCATCCGCACTAAAACCACTGGGCCCAACGCCACGTGCCCACGTAATGACTCATAATGCTTTGTTAGTGCAAGAAGACTTCGAATCGTCTAGAAGTCTTTCTAAGAACTGTTGTAATTATGGTTATAATTATAGTTGATGGATCAACGAAAGCTAATAAATTAAGATACGTCTTTTTTGTTCACGTATCTCTTTTGGATTCATGAATTTCCTAAACTTTTATGTTCACATATCTATTGAATTCATGAATTTCCTAGATTCATGTATCTTTTAGTTCATGTATTTATAGAGTTCTCGAATCTCTTGAATTCATGTATCTCTGAATTTATGAATCTCTTGAATTCATGTATCTCTTGATTTATGAATTTCGTGGATACATGCGTCTATTTAATTCATGTATCTCTTCTGTACATGAACTAAAAATCTCTATAAATAGATGGGAGCATAGAGCTTCATTACATTTTTTGGTTTTGGTTTTTCCGACTCAATTCCACAAAGGCTTTGATATACTTTTCTACTCTTCTGATTTTTTTGAGTGTGTTGGTTCAATTGAACGGTTTGACTGAGTCCTGTTTGCATAGTGCTAATCCAAACAGGTTCAAGGTGTTATATCTTGGGAGGCATAGTTCTTGAATCTGCGAAGCACCATGGGCAGGAACTAATCACCTTAAGGAGATTCGGATATCCATACCTCACCTCCAATTTTATGTTCTGATTACAACAAACAGTGTTGTTTTATGTGGATTAATTTCCAACAATCTTAAGGCGATTATCTCACTCACTGTTTGTTGTTCTTGTCAAATTATTGAGATGACTGAAAACAATCAAGTGCCTTTCAATGTCCAAAATGTTTCAGGAGACGTTCCTATGGTCGATTCGACCGTTGCTTTGGAAGATGTTTAGCCCTCTAGGTCTGAATTTGTAGCAGTTAATGCTACGGGCCCTTGGGCTAACACCAATTTTGGTGGTGCGGGTACAAGTCATTCGACTAGTATGCCGAGATTGTTTTTCATAACAGTACATGCCAAATGGCTTTTGGCTTCGTTTCTAGAGGGATAGTTCAATGAACCTTGCTTATTGTGATGGCAACATCTCCAGTTACAGCTAATAAGAGATTATCTGATGTGGTGATGTTTGAAACATCTCTGGTGTCGAACACTAATGACTAGTGGCTAGATACGGGTGTCACAAATCACATTTGTGCAGATAAACACATATTCTCATCTTATGAGAAGGCTGAAGAAGATGAGAAGCTTTATATGGCTAACTCTGCATCAACAAAGATTGCTAAAAGAGGAAAAGTGATCCTGAAGTTTACATCTGGCAAGGAGGTTGCCTCTCTGAATGTGCTGCATGTACTAGAGATTCGGAAAATCCTAATTTCTAGCCCATACTTGTCAAGAAAGGTTTCAAAGTTGTATTTTAATCCGACAAATTTGTACTTTCGAAAGGAGGGATGTATGTGGGGAAAGGGTACTTGTGTAATGACCTGTTTAAAGCTAATGTGGCTGTCATTGATGTAAACTCGAATTATGTGCACCCAAAGACTATTAATAAAGAAAAGTCTTCAGTTTACACTGTTGTGTCCCTTTATCTATAGCATGGTAGATTAGGACATGTAAATTATGGTACAATGAAGAGAATAGCAAATTTGGGGTTAATTCCAATATTTGAGTTGGAAGCTCGTTACAAGTGTGAGACTTGTGTTAATGCCAAGTTTGCCAAGAAACCTTTCAAATCTATTGAAAGAACAAGTGAACCTCTACAATTAATTTATAGTGATATATGTGATTTAAAGTTTGTAGAAAGTAGAGGTGGAAAGAAGTACTTCATCACATTTGTAGATGATTGTACTAGATTTTGCTATGTTTATTTATTATCTAGCAAAGATGAGACTATGAGCATGTTTGTCAAGTATAAAAATGAAGTTGAAAACCAACTTGATAAGTGAATCAAAGTGCTTAGGTCTGATAGAGGAGGAGATTACAGTTCAATCAATTTCAAAGAGTTTTGTGCTCGTTTTGGAATAATTCTCCCAATGACTGCACCTTATATTCCATAATAAAATGGAGTTGTTGAAAGATTGAACATGACACTAAAGGAGATGGCTAATGACATGCTTTTGAGTTCAGGTTTTCCTTAAAACTTGTGGGGGGAGGCAGTTTTAACTACAAATTTTATGCTTAATAAAATACCCCACGAAAAGATAGGTAAAACTCCATATGAGTTATGGAATGGAAAGTTGTCATCTTACAATTTTCTAAGGGTGTGGGGGTGCATAATGTGATTTATAATGGTGAGTATAGACACATTCGTCGTAGACACAATACCGCAAGGTAGTTGCTCTCAAATTGAATCATTTTTTTAGATTTTGTAAAGTCAAAGGAAAATATTGTGGATCCACTGACAAAGGTTTGTCAAAAGAGCAGATAAACTACGCATCGAGGGAAATTGGTTTAAAAGCCTTAACCCAATAAAGAGATTTCTAGGTGGAAACCTAACCTATGCGATTGGAGATCCCATGGATTAGGTTCAATAGAACAACGTAAATTTTGAAAACTCTAGTGTAAGCACTGTCTCCTATTCCTATGATGCAATAGTGCTTTCCTACAGCGTTATTAGGGGTACGCTATGCGTTTAATGATTCCTATAACTTGGAATGTAACATCCAAGTGAGATATGGTAGGATATCTTTAAAATGAATGCACCAATATGCGTGGAGCTGGCCGACTCTATGAAAATCTTTAAAGGCTAGATTTTCTACGGCACGCATGAATCCCAAGAGGTTCAGGGCCGAAAGAACGAACACAACCGAGAACCAATCTTGAATTGGAAATACTCCGTGTCAGGTTTATTATCATGGCTTACACAAACAACTGGTGATTCAAGGCATAGTCCATCGACTAGTTAAGTAAGTCCCGTCACGCCCCGATCCTCGGGCACACACTTATCCTTCTCATTTGGTCGATTATATTATGCGATATCTCAGGACTATGTATTGCCGACCCTTTCATTTATTAAGCACATGCGGAAGCAGTTATAATCCCCAGACAATAAATCGATGGGATAGAAAAGCAAGGCCATATTATTCATATTGAAACTTATAACCAAACTTTTATACAAAACACAAACCAGAGTACTTCATAACTATTCACATCAACATGGAGTTTTAAAAGAAGATAAAATCGTAGTTCACCCAGACTGTACTCAAGGCCCCTCTCGGTATTATCTTCTTCTTCCAAAATCCTTCTTCGTAGGTTTCACCTCAGAGCACTCCGTTCTCAGATTCCTCCTTAACTCCTCATCAGGGTCCTGAAATGTTTTCCCCAAACTGGGATGAGACTACGTCTTAGCGAGTTCTACCTGAGAGTGCTAGTATGAACAAAATAAAGGAGTTAGGGAAGAGAATAAGAACACAAGATTTATAGTGGTTCGGCTTAATCCAAGCCTACGTCCACTCTCCCACGATAACAGCCTTCTTGGCTGGATTCCACTATGCAATCAACAAGAGATTACAACTGAGTGCAAACACTTAGTAGTAGATCACACTATCTCACTAAGTCACTCTTTTGGTATTTCTCTCATGATTACAAACGTTTAAGCTCTCAAGAGACAAGTATATGATCGAAAGTCGCTCAGACTTTGGAATTATAAATTCTACGCCGTCTCTTACTTGCTCATCGGTCCATGATCTCCTTAAATACTCCTCCACTTCCAAACTACCCGTTGGACAGCATCCCGGAGAATCGTCTTCCAATATACCCATTGGACAGCTCTGTATCTAGAAGATTTGGTAGCCGTTGAGTGACAAAGGTAGAATCCCAAATTGATTCCGATCGCCCATACAAACGAAATCTTGGTTTCCATAAGTAAAGCTTCTTCATATAGAAAGTTCTTGTCTTCAAGATCCAATCGTCAATCAATTAGATTGAATCAATCAAATCAATCTTGATGTGGAATCCAAACCGGATCACTAGCCGTTGTATAATTGGGCTTGAGTTACGATTCATCGAACTGGATGTAAAGTCCGAGTCTCGTAGACTTTACGATATGAGTCTTGAGACTTTACAATATGAGTCTTGAGACTTTACAATCCGAGTCTTGAGACTTTACAATCGAGTCTTGAGTCGACAGTCTTCGAGACTTTGACAAGAAGTCCGGAAATCTTCGAATATACTGGACATATGTTATGTTCAGTCTTCTGGTCATCTTCTGACTTTGATAAAATCCTTTAGATGTTTTATCATCTGCATGGTCTATTACTCAACCATCAAACATGTTAGTAGCATTTGATTTATTTTGTCATCTTCAAAACATCATAAGGGATTTCCCTAACACTACCTCACTAAGCCCGATTAGTAAACTATTATACTATAGGCTGCCTAAACACGCACAGGGCAGAGGACTTATCTTGGCCTTAGATTCCACTTGCATATTAGCACAATTCAATAAGCACCCAAGCAATCACATCACAGATCAATATCTCGATCAATCGACCTAGTCGATCACACGCCAACAAGACCACTCACGGTCATTTCCATTCAATCATTCATTTCACAACATCATATCAAAGCAATGATCAATCGACCTAGTCGATTACATGTCAGTTGGACCATTTTTAGGTCATCTCACTCCACACCATATAGCCCCCAAAAGTACACTCAGTCACAAAGCTACAGTAATGCTCTCGGGCGTCTATTCGCCAAGGTGATGTACAATAAACATTTTATGTGCATACTCTTAGGCATTCCACTTTCCTTTAGCCACATGGGCACGATACTCGGCACACAGAAATACGGCCACGAGGGCACGATCTACGCCACACAGGCACAATTTGCGCTACACAGGCATGATCAACTATCGCCACACAGGCATGATCAACATTCAACAGTTTATGTGCATTCTCTAAGGCATCCTACATGCCAAAGCGATGTAATAATCGCCGAGCCACATCACACAGCATTTCTCCTCATCTTTTATCATCATTGATAAAATATCGTGCGTAGGTACACGATTGACCTTAGCTAAAATATAATGATTTTGATTCCACAAATCCCACCATTAATTGCGTCCACCAAAACACTTTTGGTGCTATCAACCGATCGCTCGGTTATTTTCCAATTAATTATCTAAATTAATTAATCCAGAAAAATAATCTTATAATCATAATTAATTCATTTCAGCAAAAAATAAAACTCAATTAAATAAACGGACTGCGACATGACGATCAACATGAGATTTCAGTCGTCGGCCATCAAAATCTTAATTTCCGAAAAATAAATAAATAAATAAATAATTTCGAAAATTAAATAATTAATATTAAAAATTCAATTTAGCTCAAAATAAAGCCCGATTCAATCAACGGACTTCACCACGGTCATCAGCATAATTTTTCGGTCACTAGCCATCTCAGTTGAATTTTTGGAAAATAAATAATTAATTAATTTAATTCCGAAAAATAATATTTAAATACCAAAAATTCCACTTAGGCCCGAAAAGCCTAATTGAAGCCCATTTGAAGGGTCGGGAAAAATCCCGAGGCACTTCCAATAATTAGTAGACCACGTCTACTTGCTAATTGCGCAATCAATTTATCTAAATTGCATCATAATTGACTAATAATTGCTAATTTATTCTAATCTAACAACCTAAACATAATTAATTAAAACTAAACCAATCTTAAGCATAATTAGCCAACTAATCCGGGATTAGTGAGATTACTCACCAAATCACGCGCAAATCGGATCAATCCGACGGGGGCGACGCGAGGAACAACAAACTCCAAAGCACGGCTCGGGTTCAGGGCCCGGAAACCGCCCAAAACGGCCCACGAACCGGCTGGAAACCCACTCGTGGGTTTGTTGGTTCAACTACGAAACAGGGGAAAACAGAGATGGTTAGGGGCGGAGAAGGGTCGAGAAGGTAGGTGGCGGTTCGGCAAGGCTGCACGGCGGCTCCGGCAGCTTGCTCGGCCACTCACAGTGGCTGGACGAGGTGGAACAGGGGCGAGAGATGCACGGGGGAGGCCTAGGCGCGAGGAAACGAGGGATGGCGGAGTGCGCGGCAAGTGGCGGACGAGCAGGCGCAGGCGCGGGACAATGGCGAGCGGCGATGACGGCGAGCTGCTTCTTCTGTCTTGCTGGTTCGTCGTTTCCACAAAGAAGAAAGAAGGGGTTTGGTCACGAGGGTGAGGGAGAAGAGAGAGATAAGGGTTGACTAGTCAAAGAGGGAAAAAGAAAGAGAGAGAGAGAGGGTAGGCGGTGGGGGGAAGCTGTCCGCACGAAGGGGGAGGGGAGAGGAGAGAGAAAAGAGAGAAAAAAGAGAGAAAAGGGAGAGAGAGAAAAAAAGAAAAGAATAATACTATTCTCATTTTTCTTTTCTCTTTCCATTTCCCTTTCTATTTTCTTCCGGTCTTCGATTTTTCCTCCGATACTTTCTTTCTTGAAATTTCGGACTCGGCAATAAATTGATAGACGATGAGATGGTCCTAAAAATGAATTGTGACACACCCGAATATTCGATTCCCAAAACCGAATTAAATTTCATGATTAAAATCGATCGGACGCGATTTTAGTCCAATCCAACCAATTAGGTAGCTTTTAGGGATTTTACCGTGGTTATATCCCTTAACGGCTTCACCCAATATGTTAGCTAACTCGTGAGTAATCAACTCAGAGAAAAAGGACCATAGGCGCGCCGACGACATGCACATTTCACTTTATCGAAACGGGGTCAAATTTCAGGATGTCACAACTCTTCCCCTCTTATAAAAATTTCGTTATCGAAATTTAAACCTTTACACACTTTGCTCGAAAAGGCGGGGGTATAATTGTCTCATTGACTCTTCAGTCTCCCAAGTCGCTTCTTCAGTACCGTGGTTTTGCCAGACCACTTTGACCAACATGATGGTCTTTGTACGCAAAACTTGCTCTTTACAATCGACAATTTGAATCGGGCTTTCAACGTATGACACACAATCATCCACGTCCAATTCCTCGAAATTGAGCACGTGGTTCGGGTTAGGCTCGTATTTCCTTAACATCGACACGTGAAAGACGTCATGCACTTGCGCCAATCTTGGCGGCAACGCAAGACGATATGCTAGGTTTCCAATTCTTTCAAGAATCTCAAACGGACCTACGTACCTCAGACTCAGCTTGCCTTTCTTACCAAAAGCGCGAAGTTCGCCTCATTGGTGACACTTTCAGAAAAACGTGATCACCAACTTGGAATTCCAAAGACCTTCGAAGCTTATCTGCATAACTTTTCTGCCTATTCTACGCGGTCTTTAATCTGTCTCTGATTACTGTCACGGCATCTATTGATTGCTAAACCAACTCTAGGCCTGTTATCTTCCTTTCTCTGACTTTATCCCAACACACTAGAGTTCTGCACGCTCTGCCATACAACGCTTCAAAAGGAGCCACCTTGATGCTTTGCTGATAACTATTGTTGTAGGCGAATTTCACCAGATGAAGCTGATCTTCCCAACTTCCTTTGAAGTCTATTACACACGCTCTCAGCATGTCTTCAAGAGTCTGAATTGTCCCTTCAGACTGGCCAACTGTCTGAGGATGATACGCCGTACTGTACTAAAGCTTTGCATCTAAAGCACTCTGCAAGCTCTTCCAAAAGTAGCAGTAAATCTCGAGTCTCTATCGGATGTTATCGTAACCGGCACTTCATGCATACGAACCACCTGACGCACATATAGGTCTGCATGCCTATCAAGACTGAGGTCCTTTCGAACTGCAATGAAGTGAGCCGACTTTGTCAGGCTGTCGACCACTAAGCAAATTGAATCATTTTCTCTTTGACTCCTTGGTAGTCCAGTCACGAAGTCCATCGTCATATGCTCCCATTTCCACTCTAGGATCGCAAGAGGTTGCAGAAATCCTCCTGGCTTGCAATGTTGGGCTTTTACTTGCTGAAAAGTTAAACACTTAGTGACATGCTTAGCAATGTCCACCTTCATACCTGACCACCAATAGTGTTGACTCAGATTCTGATACATCTTAATACTTCTAGGATGAACGATGTAACTACTACGATGCAATTAAGATAAAACATCTTCTCTAAGTTCTACATCGTTAGGTACAATTAAACGTCCACGGAACCTTAGTGTCCCAACGTCAGAAATCTAAAAGCCAGCTTGTCCTTAAGCCCTTGGAACTTACATTTGCACTGATCTGTCCACACGAACTTTTCTTCCTCTTTCAAGAGTCGAGTTGCTAACACTGAAACCCTTCCATAAACCTTCTATAATACCTTGCTAAACCCAGAAAACTTCTAATATTTGATACTGCTGTCAGTCTTAGTCCACTAATAACTGATTCCGTCTTGACCGAGTTCATGAAAATTCCTTCACCATTCTCAGACATCTCTTTTGCTCTTTAGCATTCCTCAAATACACCAGAATATCATTACACGACACGATCACAACTGACCTAGATATTCCTTGCACACTCGGTTTGCCAAATCCATGGCAGTAGCTAGAGTATTTACCAAGCCAAACGATCTCAGAATGCTCTCGTAAAGACCTTCTCAAGTACGAACAGCTATCTTTCGTATAACCTCCTTACTGGTTCGTAATTGATGACATCTTGTTCTCAAGTTGATCTTTGAAGACATCAACACTCTTGATGTTTAGTCACCCAATTCGCCGATCTTTTACTATGGACGTTTGTCCTTGATCGTCACATAATTAAGTTGACGATGGTCAATGCATACTCGCAACAAACCATCTTTCTTTTTCTCACAAACAAAACTGATGTTTCCCCGAAGTGATGCACCGATATGCATGATTTCCTCATTCATCAATCTTTACATCCGCATCTTCAGTTCTACCAATTCAAACAACGATAGCTGGTAAGAAGCCTTCGAGAGTGGCTCTATCCTGGTGCTAGCTCGATCGCGATTTCTATCTCTTTCTCTGGCAGTAACCCAAGCAATTCCTTTGGAACCATCTTAGAAATTTTCTGTATCACGGCCACCTTCTTCTCATTCTATTTCTCAACTAACACATCCACACAGCTGCCAAATCAATCTTGGCAACCTCCGTCTAACAACGAATTGTCTTTAGCCAACGAGATTAATGAAATCGAAGATTCTTTTCGACTCTTAATAACCTCAACACTTTCACATACTAATAGACTAAACTGGATTACTCCATGACCATGATTCATTATCACAAGATGCTTCATAAGCCCACACTATTCATGTGGCATCAAATTCACACCTTAGCAACTAATCAAGCACAACTATTGCTAATGATTTCCCCTCTGTCACTTTTACTTCAACAATTTAAGTTCTACCAACTCAGCACAAAACTCTGCTACGTTACTCTGATAAGATCACCTCCAACACGTTCTTTCTCTGATCGGTGCAATATCAATTCTACTCTCATTCCTTTCGCCATCCTAGTGGCGTTCTAGCCACAGTAGCGATGTCTATGCTACCTTAGACTTCCACTGACAATCCTTCATTTGATGGCCATGCTAGTCATCATCACAACATGTTCTAGTCATACTCAGACACTGGATTTATCCATGCTTCCTTCTATAATTCTGACACCCATCAGGTGAGTCTTCTATCTCCTGCCAAGTGACAGCACACATCAGTATGCTAGGACCACTCCCAACCAGATATCCATGTTAGCTATACTCCAAACAATTTCGCGTCTGAGGAAAGACATAAGACCGATCTCCATTATCACATCCGGAACAACCTGATCTATTAGACTCCGTGCTGACTTGACTATCACACTCTTCCTCATGAGTGGAATAGAATACTTTTCTCTCGATCTCGGTCCTTTCCCTGACCGATTTTCATTTCTACCTGAACTTGATTTATACTTCGGCTCGAATGCATGACTCGCTCCTGGATCACATCTCCACTCTTGATCTTAGCAAGTGTGGCAACAAAGGCGGTTGCAACACTAGTGGCGGTTCGATCCTAAGCCTCCTAGCTCATCCAATTCCTAAGGAACACTAGCATCAAAACGATCCTATCGAACTTAAGATCATTCAACGCTACTACACTAGTACCAACCTGCGGTGGTACTCTTACACTCGAGCTGGCCAGAGCTGACACTCTGCCATGACCATCTCGGGTACCGACCTTTGTTAGTGCTTTATCCCGAGTCACAGAGGACATTGTCCTCTTACTAGGAGTCCTCAGCTCCTGCTCGCTCATGGTTTAGTCTCTACACTGAAACCCGTCTTCCACGTCCACACTAGATTAGAAGATGAGCGATCCTCACACGACAAACAATTCTAGCATTCAGCTAACACAGACATGCACCAGCATGAATTTAAAGGCCTTTCCTACTAACTATCCCATGGTCATCGCTCCTTATCACTCCAATACCTAACCTGGCTTTGATACCACAAAAAGGGGATGTCACGCCCCGATCCTCGGGTACACATACATCCTTCTCATTTGGTCGATTATATTATGTGATATCCCAGGACTATGTATCGCCGACCCTTTCATTTATTAAGCACATGCGGAAGCAGTTATAATCCCTAGATAATAAATCGATGGGATAGAAAAGTAGGGCCATATTTTTCATATTGAAACTTATAACAAAACTTTTATACAAAACACAAACCAGAGTACTTCATAACTATTCACATCAACATGGAGTTTTAAAAGAAGATAAAATCTTAGTTCACCCGGACCGTACTCAAGGCCCCTCTCGGTATTATCTTCTTCTTCCAAAATCCTTCTTCTTAGGTTTCACCTCAGAGCACTCCGTTCTCAGATTCCTCCTCAGCTCCTCATCAGGGTCCTGAAATGTTTTCCCCAAACTGGGATGAGACTACGTCTCAGCGAGTTCTACCCCACTAAGCCCGATTAGTAAACTATTATACTATAGGCTGCCTAAACACGCACAGGGCAGAGGACTTATCTTGGCCTCAGATTCCACATGCATATTAGCACAATTCAATAAGCACCCAAGCAATCACATCACAGATCAATATCTCGATCAATCGACCTAGTCGATCACACGCCAACAAGACCACTCACGGTCATTTCCATTCAATCAATCATTTCACAACATCATATCAAAGCAATGATCAATCGACCTAGTCGATTACATGTCAATTGGACCATTTTTAGGTCATCTCACTCCACACCGTATAGTCCCAAATAGTACACTCAGTCACAAAGCTACAGTAATGCTCTCGGGCGTCTATTCGCCAAGGTGATGTACAATAAACACTTTATGTGCATACTCTTAGGCATTCCACTTTCCTTTAGCCACATGGGCACGATGCTCGGCACATAGAAATACGGCCACGAGGGCACGATCTACGCTACACAGGCATGATCAACTATTGCCGCACAGGCATGATCAACATTCAACAGTTTATGTGCATTCTCTAAGGCATCCTACATGCCAAAGCGATGTAATAATCGCCGAGCCACATCACACAGCATTTCTCCTCATCTTTTATCATCATTGATAAAATATCGTGCGTAGGTACACGATTGACCTTAGCCAAAATATAATGAATTCGATTCCACAAATCCCACCATTAATTGCGTCCACCAAAACACTTTTGGTGCTATCAACCAACACCCGGTTATCTTCCAATTAATTATCTAAATTAATTAATCCAGAAAAATAATCTTATAATCATGATTAATTCATTTCAGCACAAAATAAAACTCAATTAAATAAACGAACTGTGCCATGACGATCAACACGAGATTTCGGTCGTCGGCCATCAAAATCTTAATTTCCGAAAAATAAATAAATAAATAAATAAATAATTTCGAAAATTAAATAATTAATATTAAAAATTCAATTTAGCTCAAAATAAAGCCCGATTCAATCAACGGACTTCACCACGGTCATCAGCATAATTTTCCGGTCACTAGCCATCCTAGTTGAATTTTCGGAAAATAAATAATTAATTAATTTAATTCCGAAAAATAATATTTAAATACCAAAAATTCCACTTAGGCCCGAAAAGCCTAATTGAAGCCCACGATGGGTCGGGAAAATCCCGAGGCACTTCCAATAATTAGTAGACCACGTCTACTTGCTAATTGCGCAATCAATTTATCTAAATCGCATCACAATTGACTAATAATTGTTAATTTATTCTAATCTAACAACCTAAACATAATTAATTAAAACTAAACCAACCTTAAGCATAATTAGCCAACTAATCCGAGATTAGTGAGATTACTCACCAAATCACGCGCAAATCGGATCAATCCGACGGGGGCGACGCAAGGAACAACAAACTCCAAAGCACGGCTTGGGTTCGGGGCCCGGAAACCGCCCAAAACGGCCCACAAACCGGCTGGAAATCCACTCGTGGGTTTGCTGGTTCAGCTACAAAACAGGGTAAAACAGAGATGGTTAGGGGCGGAGAAGGGTCGGGAAGGTAGGCGGCGGTCCGGCAAAGCTGCACGGCGGCTCCGGCGGCTTGCTCGGCCACTCACAGTGGCTGGACGAGGTGGAACAGGGGCGAGAGACGCACGGGGGAGGCCTGGGGGTGAGGAAACGAGGGATGGCGGAGCGCGCGGCGAGTGGCGGACGAGCGGGCGCGGGCGCGGGACGGCGGCGAGCGGCGACGACGGTGAGCTGCTTCTTCTGTTTTGCTGGTTCGCCATTTCCACAAAGAAGAAAGAAGGAGAAGAAGAAAGAAGGGGTTCGGTCATAAGGGTGAGGGAGAAGAGAGAGATAAGGGTTGACGAGTCAAAGAGGGAAAAAGAAAGAGAGAGAGAGGGTTAGGCGATGGGGGGAAGCTGTCTGCACGAAGGGGGGGGAGAGGAGACAGAAAAGAGAGAAAAAAGAGAGAAAAGGGAGAGAGAGAGAGAGAAAAAAGAAAAGAATAATACTATTCTCATTTTTCTTTTCTCTTTCCATTTCCCTTTCTATTTTCTTCCGGTCTTCGATTTTTCCTCCGATACTTTCTTTCTTCAAATTTCGGACTCGGCAATAAATTGATAGACGATGAGACGGTCCTAAAAATGAATTGTGACACACCCGAATATTCGATTCCCAAAATCGAATTAAATTTCATGATTAAAATCGATCGGACGCGATTTTAGTCCAATCCAACCAATTAGGTAGCTTTTAGGGATTTTACCGCGGTTATATCCCTTAACGGCTTCACTCAACATGTTAGCTAACTCGTGAGTGATCAACTCAGAGAAAAAGGACCATAGGCGCGCCGACGATATGCACATTTTACTTTATCGAAACGGGGTCAAATTTCAGGATGTCACAAGTCCGATAAGCTTTCACGAAAAAAGGTCCAAAGCGAAAGCTACCTATATTGATGTGGTGTATTTCAACAAGCATGCTCGGATTCCTTTGAGTAAAAAAATGTTTTGTTGATCCATTAATGTGGGGGATTGTTGTAATTCTGGTTATAATTATGGTTAATGGATCAATGAAAGCCAATAAATTAAGATACGTTTTTTCTATTCACGTATCTCTTTTAGATTCATGAATTTCCTAAACTTTTATGTTCACGTATCTATTGAATTCATGAATTTCCTAGATTCATGTATCTTTTAATTCATGTATTTATAGAGTTCTCGAATCTCTTGAATTCATGTATCTCTTGATTCATGAATTTCATGGATACATGCGTCTATTTAATTCATGTATCTCTTTTGTGTACATGAACTAAAAATCTCTATAAATAGATGGGAGCATAGAGCTTCATTATGTTTTTTGGTTTTGGTTTTTTCAACTCGATTCCACAAAGGCTTTGATATACTTTTCTACTCTTCTGATTTTTCTGAGTGTGCTGGTTCAATTAAACAGTTTGACTGAGTCCTGTTTGCATAGTGCTAATCCAAACAGATTCGAGGTGTTGTATCTTGGGAAGCATAGTTCGTGAATCTACAAAGTACCATTGGCAGGAACTAATCACCTTAAGGAAAGTCGGATATTCGTACCTCACCTCCAATTTTATATTCTAATTACAACAAACAGTGTTGTTTTTTGTGGATTAATTTCCAACAAGAACAAGACAAAATGCCAGACAAAAAGTAAGTAAAAGAGAAATTGCATCCGCTGTGTTCCATCCGGAGGAGGACCTTTCTCAATGACTTGTGACGTGTGATTAGCAAATGAACTCCAACAAGTGAAGAGGAGATTGATAAAATGATGCTGCACATTGGAGAACATGGTTGAGGATATGAAGTATGCGAATTGTGCAATTTAAGTCATGTCAAACTCTTTTGATACTAGCTAGGCTAAAGGTTTACCCAAGTAGCAATTATTAACGAGCAAATAACCGTCATTTAGTTTGCTCAAGTGACAGATTTGGAGAGCATTCCACGTTAGTTTGGGTGGCTGAGATAGAGTAACGATGGGTTGGACCAAGGTTGCGATTCATTTGGCATGAGTCGATTTTGTGGCTTCTTTAACTCTGATGTTTCTGCAAGTGATTACCTCTTTAAACACTGATGTCATTAGGAAAGCTTGAAATATGTCTACATGCAAGAAAACAAATTCAGTGGATCTTATTCTCCAGAAATAGGGAATCTGAAGAACACGAGAACCCTCTATTTGCATGTAGACAAGCTGAATGGATCTATTCCGATGGAAATGGGCAATTTGAAGAACTTAACCTATATGAGCCTAAATTCAAAATTCCTCACTTGCCACCTCCAATCAAGTCTGGGAAATACAGCAAGCCTGATCGTCCTGAATTCACGGAAAAATAGATTCGACTGTGCCATCCCATTTGGAGATAGGAGATATGAACAATCTTACTTTTTCAAGATTCAAGCTTGAACAACTTTATTGGAAAAATCCCCATTGATTTTAAGAGTTTAGTCAAGTCAAGCCATCTCAATCCTCGCAATAATTCTCGTTTAGACTCAATTCCCTCGTTTACAAAGCTTCCAAACTTAGACCACCTTGACTTATCATACAATCATCTCAAGGGCCCAATCCGATAAGATAGTCTCACGGGTACTATTACCGCAAACACTTTTTTCGGCAACAAGGATTTGCACAAGTTGACGACCCCTACGGAATAAGATCTAGCAGATAACCATTCCATGACTTCCACTTGCACGAGCAATGCATGTTCTTGGTTTATCTCTGAGGTTATAACAGATCATGGTTGGAAGGTGGATCAACAAAAACTTCGTCAAGCCTAAAGGATGTGTAGAGGGGTCATTTTCTACTTGTCCCGACAATAGTGACGACGTATATTGGTAAAACGATGCTGCAACTTGGTGAGGGTGGTTGAGGATAAAAGATCATATGGCATCTACGGTTTGAGTCTTGTGTTAAACATTGTTCATACCGTGTCATAGGAGTCAGTTTATGCAGGAAATTGTCGTTTCCTTTTTTGTCTTTCCAGTGAGACTGGAGTAAATATGGTCAATATAATCGGCTTGATATTTACAAACCGCGTGTTGGTATTATTGATGAGTTAGAAATTTTTAGGGCCGACCATCACAAATAACAATTCAACGAAGACCATCACTTTCCATGAACTATTGCAACGCATACTGATCAAAAATTCAAAACACGTGAAACCCAAAAGACCTCGAATTCTTCACACTTGAATTGCATACTCGTCAAGGACCTTGACTTCTTGATGGATACACAAGTTCCATTCATACATGCATGCTGATTTACATTCTATTTGAATCATAAAACAGCGAAATTAAAGATTCTTACAAGCAAAATATTCTGCTCAAATATTCTGCTAGCCAGGAAATTAACGAGCAAAATATTTTGCTAGCCAGGAAATTAGTGTCATGATTTTTAAAAAGGCATCGCTTAAGTTACAACAGCGATTTTTATTTGTTTGAAACATTGTAGCTTTACAAATCAACAAAGGTGGCTGGCCGGAAGGTGATGTCATTTAGGAATTTCCAGCAAAAAAATCAGTTACGTAACTTAAGGGTGCGTTTGGTAACGTTTGTTCAAAAATTGTTCCGGGGAACGGAAATAGAAAAAAGTGTTTCTGTTCGAGGAACAATTTTGACCAGAAAAACGCGTTTAGTAAATTTGTTCCGGGAATAAAAAATGAATAGAAACATGTTTGGTAAATTTATATTCTTTTTGGCCGGCAGCCTCGCTTAGCCATAGCAAGGCTCGCCAGCCCCCGGCGAGGCCGAGGCGTCACCGGCCCCCGGCGAGGCTCGGGCTCGCCCGGCCAAAGGCGAGGCCGAGCACCACCGGGGCCGACGACGCTCGGCCTCGCGGGGCAGCGACTGCACCGGCGAGGTCGCTAACCCTCGACGACGTCGCCGGCCTTGACGACCAATTGCTGGCTATGGCGAGGCCGGTGACCAACCAAAGAAAAAAGAAGAAGAAAAAAGAAGAAAAAAAAAAAGAGAAGAAAAGAAAGAGAGAATTGTTTTTCAAGAGATGTTTCCGGAACAGAAAAGTAACTTTTTTGTTTCTTTTTTTTGTTCCGAGAACAAAAAAACAGTTTTTGAATGAAAATACAAACAAACGCGTTTGTTGTTTTTTTGTTAGGGAACAAAAAAATAAAATTTTTGTTTATAAACAAAAGAAAAAGAACATTACCATGCAGCCCCTAAATGATCTACTTTTGAAAATTATGAGACTTAAATGATCACTTAAAAAGTTATGGCATCAGATTCAAAGGATGTGACAACATGAACTCAAGATTTTATCTATATTGGTAGTCATCGCTGATTTTCTTTGTTGAGTAGGTAAATTTCAGTAAGTGATGTAGCTATTAAAAAAAAATCTGCTGGTAAATGACTTTTTTACAGGTAATTTATCGCTAAAATTTAAAAGAATTGGTAAAGTTAACAAGTTGGTAAGCAACACAAATAAAAGTTAGTAATTCAATAGAAAAATCGGTTAGTCTAAAGAAGGAAACTCAATAAATGTTGGCAAGCAACTCAAATTATACTTGATAAACCAAAAGTTGACAACTATTAGGAGAAATAACTAGTGCACATAATAAATGTTGGTAATTCATATAAGTGTTGATAAATTAAAAAAAAATTGTGAAACAAACAAAGAAAAGACATCAAATTATAATAAAAGTCGATTAAAAAAAAACATTACAGTAACTCAAATGCAAGTTATTAATCTTGACAATTCAGTCGAGAAAAAGTTGGTAAGTCATTTAGGGGAGCTATAAGAAAGACAAATAAAAATCAGTGAAAGATAAGAAAATATGATCATTTGTAAACTACAAATAAAAATTAGTAATTTATCAAAGGATTGACAATTTATTAGCAAATTATCAAGAAATTATAGTCTAAATATTTTCATGAACAACGGTTATATTATTTTTATTTTTATAAGTGATACATGCGATCATTCTTTAAGATAATATTTTTTAAATTATTTATTGTTCATGAATCAAACAAATTTTGAATTGATTCAGAAATGAATTCAATTTATTGTTTTTAGTTTACATTTTGCAGCCTTACGAGTTGATGGCAACTCAACCATCTCAAAAGAAAATGGAAGGGACTGTACAAATCACTTTTCTTTGGACACATGAATCGGACAAATCATTATAAAGTTAAAACGCGTCAATCGTACAAGACGCATTTGCTTTTACGCGTCAGTACAGTGTCTTCTTGCTTTACTTTATAAGTGCGGCGTAACATGCGACTGAACAAGACCCAGTTTCTCTTGCTACAGCAAAAGAAAGAGGCCACCCCATGATGAGCATAATAATCTACAATATGTCCTTGTTTATACTGTTCATTATAGCTTTCTCCTGCTCCAATCCAATTGTTGCAGAACCAGCACCTTCTATGAATTCAGAGGCAAGTGCACTTCTCCACAGCAAGTGGTGGCCTCCCTCCATCACTGGCAACACTTCCTTATCTCATTGCAAGTGGCCTGGGGTTTCTTGCGACGCCTCCGGGAGAGTCACCGAGATTCGCTTGAAAACTGAGTACCAAATAGGAGGTAATTTCAGCAACATGAACTTCTGTCTACTTCCGAGCCTCACTTCTCTTCAAATCTTTTGCAACGGATTGGCTGGCAAATTCCCCCTTCAAATATGTACTCTGTCGAGGCTAACTCGCCTTGACTTATCCTACAATTCTCTCACTGGCGAGTTGCCTCCCTGTCTCGTAAACCTCACGGGACTTCAAGTTCTTGATATGAGTCATAATCAAATCAAAGGTGAAGTCCCTCCAATTGTTGGTCGCTTGCACGATTTACGATCCCTTAAATTTAACTCAAACAAATTAGGTGGTTCTATCCCTCTAGAACTTGGGAACCTCACAAAAACAGGAGATGTTGATTTAAGTTGCAACAACTTCATCGGTCCAATTCTGTCATCTATAGGAAATTTGACAAGTTTGACCCATCTCTATTTGCAAAAAAACAAACTCAATAGATCTATTCCGTTGGAAATAGGCAATTTAAAAAATCTCAAATGGCTAGATTTGAGCTCAAACAACTTGGTTGGGAAAATCCCTATTAACTTTCGAACCTTGGAGAAATGAATTTTCTTGATTTGAGTTGCAACAACTTAACGAGCCCCATTCCATTGGCTATCGGGAAATTGATGAACTTGACTGATCTCTATTTGTAAGAAAACAAGTTTGATGGATATATTCCTTGGGAAATAGGGAACTTGGTAAACTTGACTCATCTCTATTTGCAACAAAACAAGTTTGGTGGATCTATTCCTCGGGAAATAGGGAACTTGATAGGCTTGACTCATCTCTATTTGCAAGAAAACAAGTTTGGTGGATCTATTCCTCCGGAAATAGGGAATTCGATGGGCTTGAATTGTCTACTTTGCAACAAAACGAACTCATTGGACCTATTCCGTCATAAATAGGCAATTTGGAGCAGTTGAGCATGCTGAATTTACGGGAAAATAGATTTGGTGGTTTCATCCCATTGAAAATAGGAGATTTAAGAAGTCTCTGGATGCTAGATTTGAGCTCGAATGACTTGATTGGGAAAATCCCTGTTGAACTTGAGAATTTGGGTAGGTTAAGCCATCTCAATCTTCACAACAATTCTCTTTCTGGCTCAATTCCCACATTTAAAAACAATACTCTCTTAGTTCACCTTAACTTATCATACAATCATCTCAAGGGCCCAATTCCAGATAATCTCAGAGCTACTTTTCCTAACATCTCTTTTATGGGCAACGAAGCCAACAGAAGAAGGTCTAGCGTTGTTCATTACATGACGATGTTCGTTCCGTTGGCTACAATATTCATTTCATGTACAGTTCTTGGATTGTGTTTCCTATTTCGAGGTGGCAAAAAGAGCAAGCAATCAGAGACTACACAGAAAAGTGGAGATTTCTTGTCAATATGGAACTATGACGGCAGGATTGCATATGAAGACATAATCAATGCAACGGAGGACTTTGACATCAAATATTGCATTGGGACCGGCGGTTATGGTAGTGTCTATAGAGCACAAGTGCCCAATGGAAAAGTCGTGGCACTGAAGAAACTTCATAGCTTTGAAGCAAAGGACCTGTCCTCGAACAAGAGCTTTCGGAACGAAATAAAACACTTAATAGAAGTAAGACATAGAAGCATAATCAAGCTTCACGGTTTCTGCCTAAATAGGCAATGCATGTTCTTGATTTATGAGTACATGGAAAAGGGGAGCCTATTCCGTGCTTTGAGAGATGATGTTGAAGCGGTGGAATTAGATTGGTCCAAAAGAGTCGATCTTGTCCAAGATATGGCACATGCTTTGTCTTACATGCACCATGACTGCGCTAGGCCAATGGTTCATCGAGACATATCTAGCAACAATATCTTACTCAATAGCAAAATGCAGGCTTTGTATCAGACTTCGGCACCGCAAGACTTCTCAATCTTGATTCCTCGTCTAACCTCACAGGTAAGCAACCATTTACGACTGGCTGAAGTTTCATCATCCATGGGCGTCGATGACTTGTGTATTATTACCCAATAGGTTCCCGTGGGGACCCACCCTGCTCACCGTGGCTCAGCCACCCGTATTTATTTTATTTATATTTTTTGCAAGCCTTGACCATAAGAACTTATGATGCCTTTTGTATTTTTTTTAGAGCTCGCATATACTTTGGGCATCAATGAGAAGTGCGACGTATATAGTTTTGGAGTGGTAGCAATGGAAACAATAATGGGCGAGCATCCTGGAGATATTTTATTGATGTTATTAACATCCTGTGGAGAAGATATCGTGCTACATAAAATCTTAGACCCGCGGTTGCCTTTTCCAAGAACTAACTCCATTGCAAGAAGTATTGTTCTGATAGTTTCTCTGGCACTTGCTTGCTTGAGTACTAATCCAAAATCTCGACCAACTATGAAGCAAGTCTCGGAAGCTTTTCTAGCTTAGAAGTTACCATTGGCAAAGCCATTCCATGAGATCTCATTAGCTCAGCTCCGTGATAATAATAGATCATGGTTGGAAGGTGGACCCACAGAAGCTTCGTCGGAACTAAGCGATGAGTTAGGGTCATTGAGTGCTTGTCCAGTAAGGAGTTAGACTGATTAAATGAAGCTGCAATTTGGTGAAAGCAACTCAGGATATACAAATGTATGGCTTCTGCAACTTATTAAGTCGTGTTAAACTCTTTTTCCATACTATGCGATAGAATTGAGAGGCAGTTTATACAGGACATCCGTTTATTTTTCTGCATACTATGGGCAGCTCCAAGAAAAAAATCGAGAAGCATGGTGGGAAGTTGGATCAACAGAAACATCGTCAAGCCTACAAGAAAAGCAACGCCCATGATGCTGCAAATCGGTGAACGTGGTTGCGGATATGAAGTATACGGCTAGTGCAATTATAAGTCATGTTGAACTTTTCTTAATACTAGGTAGGCTAAAAGCTTACCCAAGGACCAATTGGTTAGGAGTGAGAAGCAATTGCAAGACTGTCAGTTTATCTCTTTTCTTTTGATGAAAATTGGAATGCGCGTTGAATAATAATGCGTTGTTGTCGGCATGAATAAGCACATTTATTACATATTTGAAGGATCGTTTCTGTTTAGTTGAAGGTTTGCTGGTCAGTCAGAGAGTGAAAATGGGGCAATTTATGTTTCCTTCACCTTGGCTAAAGATCAGGCATCAAGCGTGTAGACGACCCATGTACATGAAACGGAAACTTCTAAAGACATAGACATTGGAATTGGATTTTCGACCAAGACCTTCTTTGAGTTCTTAAACGTGTCCATCTTCCATTAAAAAAGCCGGTTAAAGTTCTAATTGAATCACCATTTTGTTTACCGTGAAATTTATGACGAAGGGGTTGCCGGTCACTTTGCAAGAATGATGTTGCAGAAATTCGGCTTCTCTGCTTAAGGGTGTGTTCTACACTTCGATTGTATAAGAAATGTTAATCGTATTGTACACCAATTCCTGCAATTAATTTACGTCTGCAGAAATTTAAAACAAGGTACACTCCCTATTAGTGTCCTTTAATGATCGCCACTGGGATTTGTAACTTGCAAGATTTTGATCATTGTTTTGGCAGCGAAAAATTTTCTCACACTTTCCACTCTTCTTGCTTCGGATCCGAGCATCTATTTGAAGACCGTGACTTCTCACGAACCACGTGACAAGCAGTGGCCGGGGTCCAGAAAATCAACACTCAAAACCACAAAGCCCAACTGGGGAAGTTTTTAAGCCCACTTATGAATTCAATACCAAAGCCCATTTAAGCAAGCCCATCTTCGAAGCTGTTCGTTATATGTCACTTCGTTCAACCAGAGAAAGCCTCCGCCCAATGTCCGCGGAGGTCGGTGGCACTGGATTTGGGCCACCGGGCCTGCACGATGGCCAACGACCCTCACCCAGATCGGGTGAAGGCAGACAATCCTCACCTAGATTTGAGAGAGGGTCTGTCACCCTCTCTCGTCTCTAGTCGACCAAGTTGCTAGCCCTCCTCCGGGCGCTGACGATGATCCTATTAACCTTCGTCGCTACCTCACTAACAATGGGGTGACAGCCACAACATCCTCCTAAATGTGTTTTTTTTAAATAAAAATTAAAAAAAAAATTAAAAAGATGAAATTGCCCTTCACAATTCGTGAGTTTAGCTTCTTTTTTTTTAAATTGATATATGCATTTTAGGTTCTTATTTTAAATAAAGTTCATTTTAAATCATTATTTTAAAAAATAAGGGTATTTTGGACTCTTATTTGAAATAATAAAGCTACGTTTGATAACGCTCCCGGGAATAAGTAAATATTTTTTTTTTCCGGGAGTAGAAATAGAATAGAAACGCATTTGGTAAGTTTTTTGTTCTTGGGAACAAATTTAGAATAGAAACAAGAAATTAAAAAAAAAAAGTTTTTTCTTGTTCTCGGGAACAATTCAAGAAACAAGTTTTTTTTTTGTCAATTTCTTTTCTTTCATTTTCTTTTCCTCTTTTCTTCCTAACTCGTCGTTGGCGAGGTCAAGCCTCGCCCAGCCACCGCAAGGCTAGGCGACACCAACCCAGCCATTGCGAGGTCGGCATTGCCTGGCCTTGCGGTGGCGGGACGAGGCTTGACCTCACCCGGATCTGGCGAGGCCAAGCCTCGCCCAGCCACCCCAAGGCTAGGCGACACCAACCCAGCCATTGCGAGGTCGGCATTGCCTAGCCTTGCGGTGGTCGAGCAAGGCTCGGCCAATATACTAAAAAAAAGTATAAGTTACAAAAATATTCAGGATTGTACCAAACGTGTTTTTGTTCTTGGAACATAAATTTTTTATAGATACCAAGCGCCTTAAAATACTTAGAAACTATTCTCCAAAATAGAAATAGAAAAAAAAATATTCATTTAAAGAACTGTTTTCGGGAACGGAAATGTTACCGTACACACCCTAATTATTTCAATTTTTATTTGAGTGAGTGAGAATATTTGTTGAATTCTTTTTTTTTTTTTTGAAAAAAAAAGCACCGCCGTGAGCTCGGAGCTTCGAGAATCGTTTTCGCCTGTCGTCGGACCATCGGTTGAAATCACCACCAACAAGGCAACAATCGCGTGCGCTAGGGTTTTCAGGCGGAGCTAAAGATGGACCCGCCTCCATCGACAAGCCACAGCCATTCTCCAGGACCGCCAGCGGCGGCGGCGGCAACAGTGATCACCGACATGGACGTCGACACGCTGGCCCGCTGCGCGGATCACTTGACGCTGCAGGAGGTGTCGAACATGGCGATGTCCTGCAGGTCCCTCAGGCACGTCGCTTACTCCGATTCCGTTTGGCATCGCCTGTATAGGTTAGTGGTGACGGCGTCCTTCGCGAGACTAAAGATGCGAGTCCGTTTGTTTGTGTACGTGACGAATCGACTGTGCCCGTATTGAAATCGCGTAAATTCCTAGAAAACACAATGATAAGGGGAGAAAATGCAGTGCACAGTTGAAGATGTTTGTGCTGCGACGTAGTAGTGGCGGGAAAGCCTCGCATAGGAGAATCGTGTCTGCGGAAATGACAAAACAGAAGTTCGAGGATTGCCACTGTCTCATCAGTTACCACTTAGCTTTGTAGCCTAAGAAAATGGAATGATAGAATCAATGTCGATAGTGCGATATGGATTGAATCGGTATGGAAGAATCGGATGTTGTGATGTCATCGGAGCTTGAATTTAATAACTGAAGATCTCGAAAGGAGACTACTTTTCTTAGTATTCCTAGTTGACTAAGTCGGCATATATTCGTTTGCCGGCCGCTGTCCAATGAAAATTGATTTACTGAGTGATGCTTGGCAGAGGCCGATAAGGTCGACCTTGACCTTGCCGGTGATGTCGACCTAGCCGGCTGTCGTCTTTGGCTGGTTGCCGAGATTCGGCAATCGGCTAGAGGAAGGAGAAAGAGAAGGAAGAAAGAAAACAGAAAATGAACAATAAAAAGAAAATAAAATATTCAATAAAATTAAAATATTATTAAAAGTTATCAATGTCAAGAATTTATGCGACATCAGCCAACCGGGTGCCTAGTTGGCAAAATTCGGCCAAAATTAGCTAGAATTATTGAATTGACACAAAATCAAAATGTTTCTAACTAAATTGGCATTAATAAAAGGTTTAGAATTAAATTGGTAAAATTATAAAAGATTTAAGACTTTTTTTTTGACACTTTTCCTAGTTAGAAGTGCATATGTGAACAGACTTTCGGCATCGAAGCGGTTTAAATTTGTTGATCCTGTGACATCTTGAAATTCGACCCCGTTTCGATAAAGTGAAATGGGCATTTCGTCGACGTGCCTATGGCCCTTTTTCTCTGAGCTGATCACTCATAAGTTAACTAACCTATTGGGTAAAGCCGTTAAGGGATATATCAGCTGTAAAATCCCTAAAAGCTACCAAATTTGTTGGATTAGACTAAAATCACATCGATCGATTTTTAACCGGTTTTTTTATTTTTTATTTTGTTCAGTCATGCAACTCCATAATTCCTCTTAATCTCAAGCACATTATTTGAATTTTGGAAGCATATAAGGTTGATAATAACACGTGGGAAATCATCATGGTCTAGTTGAAATTCACCGAGCTTTCTTCCTATCCTCACCCCATTTCACTGTCATCGTGCTTTCTACAAAAACCAAGAAGGGTTCATGAAGTAGAAATATCAAGTTACCATAGGCATGCTCTCAAAGGTGCCAGCCAAAGGTAGGGACCACCCAATAGAGAACTTGGTTAGCCCTGGGATCATGATAAAGTCTATAATTTGTGAAAAGTGAAGAAAAACTATACATAGTGTACTTCATGAGCCAATCTGACCTCACCTAGCTCCATGAATGTATGGTCCCTTGTGTTTCAAATTTTTTCCGCAGTTATCATGATCATGGGCTAGATTCTTCAGAATGAGTAGCCCCAAATTAATGAAAGTCCAATGTCCGTAGTCCTCATGGTCAAAGAAGATTTTATTTTCTCTTAATTTCATCTGCTATGGAAACTGAGGTTACTATTTGTCTGTAGAAGAGATGATATTGATTCCATTGCCTTGGGTATCCCAGCGACCCGAAGGGGAGTTTTGCTTTTTCCCCGCTAATTTGGAAACTATTTCCACGGCTGATGCCCTGATTTCTTCCTCTTGTGGGTCTTCCCAGTTTAAGATCTCCACCAGTCTCTCAATAACTGGCAGAGTTGTTCCTATCTTCACAAGCGTGTCATCCGAAAACCGTTCATTCATAGAAAACTGGTGAAGAATTTTGGCTCTATGAGCTACTCACACGGCGAGTTTGAAGGTAAGAGATCCATAGCAAAAGTCACCATATCCATTCCCAGGCCATAAAAAATGCTATCATTTATACATCCCGAATAGGAGTCATAGAAAAATCTCTTAGTCGAGTTCATACCTGAAGCCCCGGATGGCATTCCTCGTTCACTCGTTCGAGAAGCTTACAGATGACAACCTTCCACTCCCAGTAAAGTTTCTGTCAAGACGACCAAAAAAGCTTCTGCCAAAGCCAAGCCATAAAAGACATACAGAGCAGCTTTCCCGTTCCTCTCGTCAGTGTCTTCTTTAGCAATGTCACCAAAATTGCGCTTGATGAGCTTCATCAATGAAAGCACAACGCAGGCTATTGCAGATAAGAGCTGAAGCCAATAGAGAATCTTGCTCACGTTTCTCGAAAGGAAAATGCTCCCTGCATAAGGTATAATAGGAACTTCGGAAGAAGTCCATATCCGGGTCGGCTTCCATCTCAATTTCTGCTCTCTAACGTTTGTTACTCTGTAGTCTTGAAATTTCCTTGCTCTGTTGACTTTGCCTACTTGTAGTTGTAGCAAGAGCTTACAAGGCTTAACAGATCCTTCACGGATTCAACTAGACTCTAGGCTCAATCTGAACATTCGGAAGCTGCTAACTCCGGCATCGGCTATTGACCTTGTGGACCGGTGTTGCCATTCCAGCTCATGACTTCTGCTGAATATTCAAGCTCCTTCAATTAATAAAAATGATGGTGATGAGACAGAAGTCGGTTTTGTCTAGGGCATTGGCAAAGCCCCCAGATTACAACCATCGCCCCGATAAAACCAAGGGTTCCTAGGCCAGTGGCGCCGATTTTTTGAGAAGACGCAAGGCAAAGAGCAAACAATGTTAGCTTTTTCTCGGGGGCCAGAACAGTCAGCAGAGTGGAAAGCAGAGTTTCTTCTGTTTCTATCTCTCATACTAGCACTACTTTGCGGCTCAAAGATTGTGGCGGTGAAATGATAGTATCATTTTTTTATTCTGGAAGCGGAGGAATATCCAGATAAATGCTGCTTCGACCTTCAGCAGAGTTCTTCACCTTCATTTTGCTGTCTGGAGTGGCTCAAGAACGGACACCTCTTTATATGTCAAATTGGGTGAAGAAAACTTATATTTAGCGGCGTTCAGTAAAACCTGAATTCAATTTCCAAACTTTATTTTTAGGACTTTCCTGGGTTGGGATGAGAAAGAGCAAAGTTAAGCCACATATATTGCCAACTTTCCAGGAAGTTCTCTTGCGCTTGGACCAAATTCCAATATCGTTGGCTTGCTTACTTCTGAAGTTCCATTGACGAGCTTTCTTTTTCAGCACCCAGTTGAATTCGAAAGGTACTACAATGCCGAATTGATGACGTGGTGCACAAAATTTGTAATTTTAGCCCGACTAGTATTAAACTGTCATATAAGAGCAGAACTCCGCCAAAGCACACGTCTTCACCACAACATGCACCCTAAAGCACTAGAAAAATGTCGCTGTTATGATGCTGACATTTTCATTCTTTTGCCAAGGAATAGTATCTCAAGCTATACTCCCACACGTCATTCTCAATTAGTCTATACATTCCATGCCACTACATTGCTCCTGTCCGCTAGATAATTAAACAAAATGAACGCATATCTTGGTCTCCTTGTGTACCACTTGAGTATCTCCACAACAATTCTAGTGACCTTTAAAAATAAAAATAAAAACTCATTTCTGAATAAGATTCTTCTGTTACTACAAACAAGTTTGCCTTTTTCTTGAATATCAGCATCCTGCATTTGCACCTACGGTTGGATCATTGTTTGATGTTCTCCGATTGCACTGACCTAAATAGTTCAAAGCAAGTCTTAACTCAATCATAGGTTCTATCTTTTGGTCTTCCAAATTCATCTTTTACTTGATAATCCCCTAAATTGCTGCTAAAACCATACAAGGAAGATCTTCCTCTTTTTTCATACAAGTTTCTATTTCATTTTCAAGCTCTTCAATTAAAACTTCACTACTAGTAAGAGTCGCAAGATCCTGTAAACCTACTTTCCTATTTCCCCTCCAAAACCAAGGGCTTATAGTACAAACCTTGATTCTAGTGCAAAGCTTATTTATGGTAGGGTTGCTAGTCATAACTTTCAACGTCCTTAACAACAATGAGTAATAATGGTCATTGTTTCTCTAATGCCAATAAAACTTTCACAATCGAACCCCAAGGACCTTAAGATACATTTCCAATATTAAAAAGTAATAACTCGCTTGCTTTCGTTGTCCCTTAAAAATAAAGCATGCGACTCATTGATCCTTGAACTCCAAAATAAAACATACATCCTAGTACCTAACAGATGACTATAGCGTTATAAACTAACACACAATCCAGAACGTCCCATAAAATCTACACCCAAAATCATAACCTATTTCTGATACTACAAGATGTCACACCCCAAGTCCTACAAGGACGATGACACTACCGTCCTTCCACGTAAAGACGCAACCTCAAACCATACCCAAAAGTCCACTTCCAAAGGTCCCTGTCGATAGCACTCTTTAACCTACTAGCTGCTAACCAAAGGACTTGAAAAGGTTTGGAAATAGAGGGTGAGCAACCACAAGCTCCAAGAGTAATACATACCATAAAAGCATATCAAACTTCCACATTACACATTTTAAACACAAGACATGGCTCATTATTGCCAAACAAAAAATATGATAACTTGCATGAATAAAATGTGTTATATGTTCCTAACCTAGCTATATCAAATAGCAAAAGTTCTCATTCATCCATAATAACAAAACAAGCATCACCAATTTTGTTCAATAATCGGACTCATCCTATCTCATATCGATGGTCCATTCCATGTTCAATATCCAAACTCAAGGCTAAGAGATGACTCTCACGAAATTACGTTATTGGGCAGGAAGACTTGGCCCTTGACCACATATAGTAATAGTACAAGGCCCTAGAGGTGACTTCCATGAAATTATGTTATCGTATGTACTTAGTCCTTTTACTATACATGTCAATAGTGCAATGTCCTAGAGTTGGCTCTCATGTGACTTAAGTCGCCATGTAGCACTTAGATCTTGACTACAGGGCGCAGATGCGACCACCTTGTGAAATTTCGTTATCGCTACCACTTTGGTCCTTTACTCCTCGTTCACAGTATATTTGATTTCCTCAACACTACACATATCATCTTTCAATAGTTATCATATAACCACATAAATCAATTGTACCAAAACAGCATGCATAACCTCGAATCATCCCACAATAACTTAAAATTACCGACCACTATATCAATCTTTATACAACAAATAAGTCCTCACTTCCCTATACAAATATATGTCGATTAATCTTACCTTAGTACATGAGTTTCACAAAACCAAAGAAGACATTATACTACTCACCTGGGGATGCCCAAAATCAAATAACACATGTTATTTGATCCTTCAATCTTAGGTCCTATCAAATAAAACGAGAAACAACATTAAATTTGGGTAACACACTACGTCAACCAAGAATGGCTATATTACACCAAATGTTAACAAAACAATTCATATGCACTAATAAATCACATAACCAAAATGGATTGCTGAAGCCATTTGCAATACAGAGATTATAGCATGAAAACTTCGATTCGCTTAACTTTCTCCTCCGAACCCTGATCTGAACATACTTATAATCATCACAGTGCCCTTCAAACATACCATAGTTAATCCTAACTTGGCCGTCCCAAAATCGACAAATGACAAATACGGGCCCAAAGCTGCTGGACGCGTACTATTCACTGTGTCGCATAAAACTTCAAAATTTTGTTTCGACAAACCATAAACTCAAATCGCGATCTCGTAAAATCCCACAACTCTACAATACCCCAAAATATCATTCCTACAAAAAATCAGCTCAACAGCATCTAAAATTGGACTTCTACTTTCGATTTTCCCAAATTCTGAATTTCAAACCCTAACTCTAAAACTACTCCGATTGGAATAACGAAAGGTGCGATCACTTACCGGGCGTTGTAAATAAGCTTGGTGAGTTGCTTGCGGTGTGAACATGCGAAGTCCTCTTCTTTCTTCTCTTTCTCCTTCTTCTTCTTCTTCTTCTTCTTCTTTCCTCTTTTCTTTTGCTGCCCAAACGTGGGCTTTCCATTCCTTTTTATCTCTTATCCTTTTTGTTTTCTTTTTCTTTATTTATTTAAAGTGGGTCCGACCACCTTTTCTTTGAACTAATAAAAAAACCTCAAATATTACACTGAAAGTGTTCATAGAGAGGACGTGAGCTAGGAAAGAAGGGCCTTTTCTTCTCTGAAAATTGCAGAGAAGTAAAAGACAAGAATAAGGGTGGTCTTCTTCGCTCCCCCGACTGGTGCCTCTAGCTGCTCAACCGTGAAGCCGACGCCTGCAGCCCCCATCCGCGGCTGCCATTCCTTCGTCGAATCGCTGCTGCTACTCGTCCAAACTGGTGCCCATATCGCCTTTGCCACCGCTCACCGAAACCCATCCCGAGGTCGCGACCAGCCCGAGGTGCTGCCACACCCTGCTCTCCGCAATCACTGTAGGCCCGAGCACTGCTGCTCGTGATCCTACCCGAGCCAACGACAACCGAGCTTTTGCCGCTCTAATCATCGTTGTGACCCGTGCCGAGTCTCATCCATGACGAGTTGTGATTTCTTGATCCGAGTCGAGCTCCCGCCGTGTCAACGAGCTATTTCACCAAGCCTCCTGCAGTACTGGCGAATTTCTGTTCTCCCGAAGTCCACCAGCGAAGAGAGATGGCACATAAAGAGCAATTAAAAAAAAAAAAAAGAATAGAAAGATCACTTGCTTCCTCTTTGTAGGCCATTCACGTTGACCAGTGAAAGTCCAAGCGAACCAATCCCCACGAGGCTAGCATCTCTCGCTTTTGTGTCACAAGTCCAGCAAGCGTGCAAATAGCTAGCAACGGCCGCTATCGCATGTTGCGGTCGTCGACACCGCAGCTGCCGTCCAGAACTGTCCTTAGTTGAAGTGGTCACCACAACGAGCCGTCCTTGTGCCATCATGCCAAGCCTGATCATGATTCACGAGTTGCTGTTCGTGAATCCTTGGCGCTGATCCCATTTTGGAAACAAATAATCCAAACAAGGTAATTTTCTTGAACCAAATTTCATCTCGATATCATTGCTTCAATTGGAATATTTGATGTTAATAGTGATTTCATTTGAGAGTTTAGACATTATCCATTAAGATATTGTGTAAAAAAATCACTATAATTACTAACTTGACCCGTAAGACTTTGATCCTTTTTTAATTATTTTTTTTTTTTTTTGCACATCGATGATATTTCAGCTTTAAAATCATTATAACTATTAATTTGATCATGAGACTTTGGATCAATCTTTTAATTATATTGATTTTTCTTGCATGTTGTGATGTTTAGGGTTACGATAATTGTTAATTTAATCCTTGAGTCAATGGATTATTTTTTCAATTAGTTTAACTCTTTGTTTGAATTCTCGGTGAATATCTTGAGTGGGTTGGATATAATTCTTATATTTGTTAATTGTTTGTTTTCAAAAAACATCCAAAAAAAATCAAATTGTGTATTAGATAGGATAGTTTTCAAGTTATGATTGCATATTTTATATTAGATTGCATGTTGGAATAGTAGGATTTCTAGATATTATTGCCTAGTTTGAATAGAATTGCATGTTTAGATAATTCTAGAATAGATTATAATAGATTCTAGAAAGTATTTCTTTCATAGATAGGGTTCTAAATAATGTTTGCATGTTTAGATAATGTCACATCTTTAAAATAGTTTTACGAGATAGGATGGATTTAGGACAAATTAATCCCTAAACTAGATTAGATAACTATTCATTTTAGATACTTTAATTAGGGTTTTTATTAATTTCGAATTTTAATATAAAAAGGAAAAAATAACTCATGTGTGTCATATGGGTTCTAATTTCAAAGACGAGAAAATCCAAAGATGTAATTTTTTGCCTTGTTGTGTTCAATTCCTTTGGTGCAATTTATTTAATTCATTAAGCATTTAATAAATGGTTGCGCACATGCATGATCACTCCATTGCATGATAGTGATTTAGTCTAAAACCAATCTAGACTACTTGCAAAGATATTTTTGAAAATAAAAATAATGTTACTAAAAGGGCATTAGAGAAATCTAACATAACCAAGTCCCCATACCCAAATTCTCTTATTTGGAATAAAATAATTATCCGTTATTTACTTAAGTGTCTAATCAACCTACTATAAATTGATTAGTGGGTAACCTAGATAATCATTTTCATGTTAAGAACTTAAACTTTAAGTCACGAATTCATATGGGCTTAAGAGAGCTTGAACTAACTCTGGAAGTTTAGTAATTTTATTAACCAACCCAGACGATCCACCTAGGTAAGGTCACAAATAGGTTTAAATGAACATCACCTCTCTTAATAGCATGAGTCACTTTTCCATTAAGAGTTCATATAGGAAATCCACACATAGTGATGTTCCTGGGTTGATTTAGAAGAAAAAGCTAACCCGTCACATGTCTTCTGAGTGCCAATTTTGATAATCCTGTCAGTGGAGACATCATTGGGCCAACTAATCTTACCCGTGAGTTGATTATTAAAGTGGGCAGTTTCATCGCCATAAGTAGATTGACCAAAATGCTAAAATTGATCAATGCTAATTGTTGTTGTTGTCTCGGTCTTGTTTCAAACCTCCTAAAATCGATATCTACAATAGTGTTAGAACTATCATTGCTAGCCTATGCGGAATGTACAACCATTGTGGAAGGCTTCCTTGAGTGCCTTTTCCACTCGCCTTGGCAGAATTATTGTAAGCTTCATTTCGGATATCGAAGACAATGAATGCGAAATCGATTGATGATTGGTCGATCTAAGATTTACAAATAGAAATTAGGGAAAATACTAGCGAAAAAGCCCATAGCTAGGAGGAACTCCCTATAAAGAAAGGGTAGGCGTGCTATAAGCTTACTTTGCCTTGAGAGAGATCATAGGACAAAGTAGAACTAGCAATGCACCTATAGACCTAGGTCGGGTAGGTAAGTTGTCTAGGCTAACTCGTTCACCGAGCTCTTAGCTGTAAGCCCTTAAAAAATAGCTATGAAAGAACTCTCCTTTTTGGATGTAGGTTATTTATGGGATCTCTAGTGGAAAAATTGGAAAATTGGTGTTGGAGAAAACTCCTTAACTGTTTTGAAGTTGGCCAAAACCTTTCAAAGTCTCGTACGAAGACTTCTAGACTTTAGGTCAAAGTCTGAAAGACAGCTAGACTTTAGGTTCAAAGTCCCGCCTACACCGCCGGTTTCCAAAATTGAAGAATGAAGATTTATCCAGTCTGCCGAGATTATCTTTATTTCTTCAAAATTCAATTCGTATGGTTTATGGATGACTTGATGGCACATACAT
Source organism: Eucalyptus dawsonii (assembly GCA_016097615.1). Classification (NCBI taxonomy): domain Eukaryota; kingdom Viridiplantae; phylum Streptophyta; class Magnoliopsida; order Myrtales; family Myrtaceae; genus Eucalyptus; species Eucalyptus dawsonii. Next base: position 25,284,926 of record CM027879.1, on the reverse strand, counting down.
GATTGATTATCCTTATTGGAATCAATTCGATATTCAAAATTTTTGGAAGCGAGAGTAAACTTGGAAGATTCTACTTATGGCAATCAAGATCCCGATTGTATAAGCGAACAAGATTGATGGGCTTTCATCACAAATCTTCAAACGACTCGAGATCTCCTTATTGATTATGTCTAACGGGTAGATTTGAAGAATTCCTTTGGAAAGTGCCAATGGTCACAGAAGGTATGAAGGAGTATTTAAGGCGGACTCTCCGGTTGTTGATAGAGTGCATAAAAGAAAATTTTCAAAGTCTGAAGCTTCTTAGTTCCTTGTTATTTCATTTTGTGCTCAAAGTTGTATACAAAGAAAGAAACTCATAGTGAGACCTCTAAGAGACTAGTAGGAGACTCTTTCACTATGAAGTCAAGATCGCAAGATCAGAAATCTCTTTTAATTCTTAGTGGAATCAGCCCTAATGGGCTGTCGGCGTAGGAGAGTGGACGAGGCTTGATCTAAGCCGAACCATTATAAACCTTGTGTTCTTATTCTCTTTCCTAAACTCCTTTATTTTGATTCGTAGCTCTAATTAACTATTTAAGTTTAAACTCTTTTATTTTGTTTGAAGTTTTATATAATTGCTAAAGTCTGAATTCTTCTACGGATTTTCCTAAAGGCAAAGTATTTGTACTAAACTGCGAAGATTTTTGTTCACACCTATTCATCTCCTCTAAGTGTTCATACTAGCCCTTTCAATTGGAAGGTCACAAACTACCCTCTACAATTGCAAATGTGAAAGACGATTTAGCGGAGAGGACTAGACTGAATGTGAAGAACCCCTGTTTTAGTCGAAACTTTGGGGTAAGAAATCCTAGACAGAAACTCCTTTAGGGATGGTTGTCCCTCCGAATCCTAGTGACATAAAGAAAGTCAAACTTAGACTAGCTTGCTTAAAACTAGCTTTATAAATTTGTTTTATTGATAAATAGAGTGAAAGCTCTATGTTACCGTTGTTCAAATTCGAAAGTCATACTTTCGAACTCAAAAGAAAATTCTTTTGGAGAGCTACTCGTTAATGTGTGTACCTTGATCTACATATTAGAACCCACAACTCACTTCGGCGTTTCCAATTTCCCATAGAATCTTTGGGCTTTCCTAGCCACTATAAGTTTTTTTTTCATCTTCTTTGTCTAAAGATAGGTTTGATTTGCTTCACCTATGATACTTTACCAATTCTTCTTTTTATTCATCAAAGTTTACCTAATCCCCATTGAGATTATCGCCTTAGCCTTACTTGTGAGGAGTAGGAGACAAGGTTCACTTCAAATTTGACTATTTGTAGCATGGGAGTGGATTACCCAAAAATCCTTGGGAACATTATAAAAAATATATCTCCCGATACTTGAAAACTATAAGGGGCTGTATTGGTGAGATCCAACAGTGAATAGTTGCCAAAAAGAAAAACCACCGGAAGTCCTTGATGCGTACGTCTACCCTATGATGCACGGACACATCCCACATGCCTGCGTGTCGTGTCCGACACGTGTCGGAGCGTGTCGACACATCGACACACTCGGACATGCGTTGACCGCGTGTCAGATTTGTTGACACGTGGTCAACTTTTTGTCAACACGCCGACACGTGTCCGGAGAAGAGAATGGAGGGCGGAGGCGAGGGCGAGGGAGTAGAGATGAGGCCGCAAGCAAGGGTGAGCCGTGATCGGCGAGAGACGGCCAGAGAAAGAGGGCAGGGCCATGAGGAAGAAACTTTAGGAGGGAGGCACGTGTGGGGAGGCGGCGTCGTCCGAGTGGGCGCCACCGGCCCGAGCGCCGGCGCAGGATGGCAAGGGGAGGAGGAGGAGGGAGGAGGAGTTCTGGCGGTGTGCGACCTCTCAGACATAGGGCCAGCGTGTTCCGCTTTCTTTTCCGATTCCTTTTCACTGAAACTTTTTCTGGGTTACTCCTTTTTCGCTCCTTCGGCAAATGCTGGTGCTTTTCTTGATCGAAGTCCCGATGCTTTCGGAGATGAGCGTCGTGTGGCGAGGAGGAGGAGGCGAAGGAGGAGAAGAAGGTGCTGCGCTGCTAGGGTTTTGAACTTTTGAGAAGGAAAATAATAAAAAAGGACATGAGGAGGGGAGGAGGAGAAGGCGCCGTGCCGCACTGCTAGTGGTTTTTGAAAATATTAAAAAAGGACTTGGCGTGTTGGAGGGAGGGGAAAGTGACGGGGAGGGAGGGGGAAGTGATGGGCTGTCAGGTGGTGGGGAGGGAAAAAAGTGAAAAAAATTTGGGGAAGAAAGACAAGGGAAGTAGGGAAGTATGGGCTAGGGGTGGTTTGAAAAATAAAAAGTAAATTTGGAGGAGGGAAATTTCGAAAAATGAATGTAAATTTGGGATAATGAAATAAAAAAATGTAAGATTTATTAATATTATCAGTATAAATTCATTGTAAACTATTTATTTATTTATTTGTAAATTTGAATAAAATTAATTAAACTTAAAAATATTTATTTAATATTTAACGTGTCGAAATTCTCTACTTTTTGAAAAAACACGTGTTGCGTGTCATGTCGGTGTCGTGTCGCGTGTCGTGTTGCCGTGTTTGTGCTACATAGACCCTACCCTAAACCAGTAGTGTTTGTGCCAAGCAAGACCACCTTTGTCCCTTTCCCTTCTCCATTTTGCCTCGTTCTTTTCTTTGTTTCGTTAGAGTCCAAGGCAAGGCAAAATGTCAAGAACATGGGTATTGCTCCATTCCATACATAAGATTTGTATCGCATTTTCATGGTGATGTTAAGTGTGAAATCGAATAATTTGTCTAGGCTTGGCTTACACCTTTTGTTTGTCGACCTGGATTCACTTCTTTGTGAGTAAATACCGAGCCAAAAAGGCCCATCTCTAACTTATCTATTGGATACTGAGGATCCAATCCACACCTTCTGATCAACTTGAACAACGTATACGGATCTTTTCAACCCCTTTTTTCATTACTAATGGAATATCCTTCACTATATTACTAAATAAGTAAGCATGCATTGGATGCTTGGGCAACCACATCGATCCCTACTACTAGTAAGATAGTGATCCAGGCAAGATGCACACCTCTTCCGCAGCGAGGAATTTTTCCTTAATAGCCACCTGTTTTAGTGCAATAGGTATTCTTATTGTTAAAGGTCGTTCAAGCTTTTTTCTAGGAGTATGACATGGGTTTACTTTAGTGATATAGTGCTTGGCACTTGAACATTGGCTCAAAAGAAGTGATGCAATTGAAAAATGCAAGTCCTCTTTTTTAGGATTGATTCAATTTAAAGTTCACCTTCTCATAAACAACAAACACGATCCATTACGCTATTCCGATTCAGTCCATTAGTTTCAGTCAATCAAATATGTCTTATGAGCTCTTAGGGTCAAAGAGATGAAATGCACACATCACATTCAACCTTTAGGAGAAATAGTCATGTCGGAAGGGCCTAATCTTTGATCACTCAACCATTTCTAGGGCTTCTATCGATTAAAAGAGTATGCGAAGTGGTCTATGAGTACTCTCGTTTCGCTCTCCTTCTTTTTTACTATGAGCAATCTTTTTACTTTATATGTATTTTGGCTTAGCCCATTGGCTACTTCATGTTGGAGAAAACTCCTATTAGATTTTGAAGCCGACAAAACTTCTCTCGTTCATTCTCATTTTCATTCCAGGAATACAAGACTTTTGTGTAATTCTTTCAAAGTCTATCTTGCATCAAAAGTCTGCTCCCACTTTAACTTGAAGATCGAGACTAAACACAAGTGAAGAACGAAGATATAATCGAGGCTTAAGATTATTTTTCCTTCAAGGCTTCAGTACAAATATGATATATATGATTTTCTGGATGGAAATCTTACTTACCTTTTTTGATATTATTATCAAAATCAATCAAAACGATGTAATATGATTTTGGAAGGCAAGTTTATTTGGAAAGAATCTACTTTATAGAGCACAGATCCCATTGTATGGGCGGCCAAGGGATCATCGAAACTTTTCATCTCGTCTTCAAACAACTTGAGATCTCCTTAATTGATTATGTCCAATAGGATGATTGGAAGAACTTCTCCTCGGAAAGTGCCAATGATCAAGAAGCAATAGAGAAGTATTTAAGGAGGTTTTTAAAGACTTTTGAAAAGTGACGTGAAAAGAAGAATTCCAAAGTCTAAAGCTTCCAAATGACTTATTCTTCTTCTTACAGCGCTCAAATTTGTATTCAAAGAAGAGAAAACTCTAGAGAGTGACTTTGTGAGAGCAAGAGTGATGTAGCTAGTATAATCACCTAGAGGGGGTGAATAGGTGTAAAACAATTTCTCAGAAATACCACGGTGATAGTAGATGGCGATAGAAAGGTAATGCTCTTTTGATTAACAAAATGAATTACGATCAAAGTAAAGTAAAGAGTAAGGAAGAGAAGATTAAACACAAGGTTTATAGTGGTTACGTTTATCCCAAGTCTACGCTCCACTCTTCCGTGACCGACACCTCATCTACGGATCCACTATGAACAAAGAGAGATGTTACAGCAAGCCTAACTGCCGATTCCACAGTGTAGATATTCTACCACACTTCCTCAAGGTTTCTCACAAATATAAACACTCTTTGCGTATGTTTACCAAATGTATTGACTAAAAACAGGAGCTTAGACTTTGGAATTCTTCTATCGCGCACTTCTCAAACAACTAGAACATCTTCCTTATATACTCCTTTATGCCATCATACATTATCTGGGCATTCACCAGTGAATTCTTCCCTAATCTTACGTTAGACATGAGAATCAATTAGGAAGATTATTTGAAGCATTAAAGGAACGTGTCGCTAGCCCATCAATCATGTTGCCATAGTGGGATCTTGGTTTCCAGCCAGTAGAACCTTCCACGAATATTTTCGGGCCAATCATCGGATCTTTAATCTTCGAATCAATCTCGATCCAATCAAAGATTCCATTATGTCATATCCAGCCAAGAGATCTTCTCCGGCCGACAAGGTCATATCCTTAGTAAAACATCCGGTTACTGATAGCCTTTTTCAACGGATTAGATATCGCCAATGAGGATAGACTTTGGAGTCTTGAGTGCGGCTGTCAGGAAGGTCTTCGACTTTAAGTAAAGCAGAAGGTCTTGCAAACCTTCGTGACTAGATCGATGGAAACGTTTTGTCAGCTTCAAAACACTTCAAGAAGATTTCTCCAACAATCTCTCCATTTTTTATGGTGACAAAACTTTTCCTCAGATTTGAGAAACTTTGATTCCAAACATTTCTTAAACACATGCATATCTTATAAAGGGTAAATGGCTAAATGAATAACACTAGAGTCCGCAAACCACGGAAAATAGGTTAGTCTTGTATATGATAAAGCCATCCATAAGATATCAATAGCGATCAAGTCCAAATTCAAATTAGTTCTCATCCAAATACAAAAACAAAGTCAAACATCAAAACAATCTAATTCAAACAATTAAAAATTCAAAGTTTGATTCAAATCTAGCACCTCTCCCACTCTTTTTGTCAGCATTAAAAATGTTGAGATAAAAATGGAATAAAGTCAAGATTACCAGAAGCCTTTTGAACAAGCTGGAAATCTCCCATAATCGAACGATCCCTTCCGGCCTTTTCCAAGTTTTCTTTCAGTTTTGCAACCTCCTCACCCTTGGCATTGGCACGAACGACGAGAGAGGGTTTGGATCCGATCTTTTAATGAACCCAGAAGAAGCTTGACTCGCATTCTCACGAGTTACTCAACTCGCATCCCATAGCATAAATTTGACCTGCATCTCAAAAAAATATCCATAATTCTCGCAAAAATCCGCTAAGTTATCGGTCTATGTGTTTCAACACGATGCGATGGAGTAAATGCGAGGCGATGGTAGATCATAATCACACAGATTTGGCGATGAAGCATCATGTTCTTCCTTAGGGAAAATGAGATGCATGAATGTCTTCAATCAAGCAAGGAGCGACTAACTCCCTCCTTTGGAGTGGGGCAAGAGGACATTTCTCTTTTCTTATGATCTCCCCCCTTTCCATGCCTCCGTGTGGGGAAGAGTGTTTTTCATGCTCTCTTTCCTCTTGATTTTCTCTCTCTTCTTCTTCTTCAAACCTTCCTCCTCAGCCTTCTTTTTCTCCGGCTCTCTTTCTTCTTCTTCTTTCTCTTGTCATTCTCTCTCCTCTCCTGCTTCTTTCTCCTGTCTTTCCATTGGATGCGGAACATGACGACTTTTTTAGCTTCTTCAATGCTATGGCGAGAAATGGTGATGTCATCATCATCATCTCCATCTTCAACAATAAGAGCTCTTCTCTTCTTGGATAAAGCGACCATGGGCTCCTTCCATTTTCTTTTTGCTGTAGAAGAGATTTGTTGAGATTTAATAGGAGTCTTCTCTTTGAATTTCTCCAACGCCTTGTTTAGTTCCTTCAAATGCATTTCGTCACCATTTTCAGTCCTACCACCCGCATGATCGCACGATCTTACACGAGAATTTGTGGAGGCTGAATATTCGAATGTCGAATAAGCTTCGTCACAAGACCCGGATAAGGGAGTTGACCTCTCGTCCTATAGCCACAATTCTATACATGTGAAACATAACAAGCCATAAAGGAAGAGAAAACGTTTTCCCATTAATGATGGCATACATCAGCTTTGCCTACGAACTTGAAATATCGGTTTTGGAAGTTGATTTTACAGTCTGAGGCAATTGATCGCAATTTTGTGAAGTAGGATGTTAAATGCACTCATCCTCAACGTAGAAATCTTACTGCGTTCACTACAACCTTCTTAGCTCAATGTTGCCACGAGTAAGTAGAAACTGTGATCGTTGGCCTACTCTAGCCCAATCACCTGCAGTACCATATTTTAGTCCACATTCAGGTATAAAGATATTCTGTTCACATCCAAGAAATAAGATTTGAATAGAAATATGCATTAATTGAGTATAGACATCTGTGGTGTCGAAAACTTTTCAAGTTGAAGATAATCGAACTTTTCCCTCAAGTTCACATTCATAGCATCTAGAAAATCAAAATCCATACTCCTAGGGTTTATTACCCCACGCTTCAACAATTTTGAGTATAATTTCTTTTTTTCTTTTGATTTAAATAGCTCTCCCTTTTTCCTCGAAGTTTCGCAGCAACACCCATTTTTGGTTGAAATTGGCTGTACAATTTGTTATCATCATTTCCATCTATTGGATTAAGTCCCTCAACATGCGGATCACTTGGGATATTTGCAAGGGTTTCTTCGCCACCCCTTTTGGAGCAATTCCCAAACTTTCCATTTTTCGCAAAAAGATGTACTCATTCCCATATCCTTTATCCTTAAGAAACCCATCGACGTAGTTCAATGGAGCACCGAGTCTTCTTTAAAGCACGATAAAGCTTATAAATAAAAGAGGGCATTTGAATTCTTACAAGATGCGTCTTCAATGATTTCTTCCTCCCGTTGATGACCAGCACCCTATGGACTAGATGGTGGAGAATGACGTTGTTGAGAATGTTGTGGGCTCTGTTGCTAATTACGAGACTCCTCTTCTTCGGTGAGATCGAAGTGCGTAGGCCCCTCACTCATTCGCCATGGTCCCTTGCTTGCGATTCTCGAAGACTTTCTTGAAGACGGCATCTTTCTCAGTCTTTGAAAGATTCCTTGCTTGACTTTCCCAAGAAATATGACAACTTTTTCGAAGATTAAACAAGGGAAGAAAACAAGAATGGAAGATCGATGCTTTCTTAGGGTTTTTGGAGAGTAAAGTGAAGAAGAATCAACAGTGCACAACCGGTTAAAAAGAGAGGTATACGGAATGCCATAAAGGGGGATAAGTACACTATCAGTGCTATAAGTTGTGTACGGTGCTCACTTTGGTGCAAAAAGTTTCCGTCGGATTACTTAAGTGCCAAATCAGAGGAAAAACGATCACTTTGGTGCCACCGATGAGAGATTCCAGCCAAAAATGATTACATGGCTTTTATATTTTAAAAAAAAAATCGACAAGCCTTTTAAACGACATCATTTTCCGTCCTCCTTAAGAAAGCGATGTCGTTTTGCCGTCCTGTGGATACCCTCACAAAAATGACGCCGTTTTGTTAATTTTATTTGGAGATTGAAATTAGGGTTTTTTGTCCGCCATTGCTTGTCCATCGTCGCTTAGCTGCCGTCCCTCAACCACCGTCACTTGGCCGTCGTCCCTAGGCCACCGTCGCTCAGCCGTCATCCCTCAACCTCCATTGTAGTTGCTTGCCACAACAAGATAAAAGAAAGAAAGGAAAAAAATGAATAGAAAACTCGAGAAAGAGGGAGGTGTCGACGATGAGAGCGAGGAGGGGATGGCGAGGCCATGGCCGCCGCAGGCGTAGCTTTGCCGACAACCTCCGTGGCGTTCCGATCTTCACTACTACCATTGGCCGGATCGCCGTGCTTCGGGGATTCTTCGAGCCGCGTTTCCTCTGCACCCGACAATATTTCTTGGGAAAAGGCGGTGATGAGGCTGAGATTCCGGGATTTGAAAGGTTGATAAGGTGATTAAAAATTGGGGAAAACTAGTGGAGGAGGGCGGGCGAATACGTGGTTTTTTTTTTTTGGGAAAATTACTGCTGTTGCTGGTTCCCGCTGTGTGGTGTTGGTTTGGTGATGTTGGTGTTGCTGGATCTGTTCGGGGAAGAAGACGAATCCACTCGGGAAGAAGACGACACAAAACGGTGTCGTTTGGGGATTTAGGGTTTTGAATTTGGGGAAAGACACAAAACGACGCTTGTTTTGGTGTTAGGATGCTAAAAAACGACGTCGTTTGAAGGCCTAAGTGATCTAATGGAAACTCCAGTAGCCACATCAGCATAAGAAATTAATAAAAAAAGGCCATGTCAGATTTCCGGCCGATCTGATCGGCGTTGGCACCAAAGTGAGCGTTTTTCAAATTTTTTGGCACTTAAATGATCCGACGGAAACTTTTGGCACCAAAGTGAGCGCCGTACACTTATGGCACCATTAGTGTACTTATCCCCCATAAAGGAAAATAAAAGATGCCTTTTCAAAATAACTACCTTTTTTTTGTTTGAAAATAGTCATTTCAAAAATAACTTCTTTTCGAAAAGGAAACGTTGCTATAATCACGTTAATTAAAGATAGCAATAAAACACGGTTGATAATCATACCTTTTCAAGATGAGATTCGAGAGAGAGAATAACTTACAGTCAAAGTCTTGTTTGTCGAGTTTGAGAGTCTCTAGACTTTAACTTCTCCAAACTTCAAAATGTTGAGTCCGGAACGGATAGTTTCAAATTGATTTTTCTCCAAAGGTTTTGTGAATATATCCGCTAGTTGGTTCTTTGAGTCAACAAACGAATCGAAACTTCTCCATTTTGAACATGATCTCTTATGAAGTGATGTCGAATCTCTATATGTTTTACTCTTGAGTGAAGAATTGGATTTTTTGTAAGATTGATTGCCTTGGTGTTATCGTAGTTAATCTCCGTGCATGAATATTTAATTCCAAAGTCTCTTAACTATTGTTTTATCCATAGAATTTGTGAACAACAACTTCCGAGAGTTACATACTCGCTTCTCTGTAGAAAGAGCTATTGCGGTTGCTTCCTTGAAAACCAAGATACTGTCCTACCTTCAAGTAGTTGACAAACCGAGGTGCTCTTTCTATCAACTCGCATCCAGCTAGATTTGCGTCGAGTATCCAAGAAGAGTAAAGTCTCCTTTTTAGGATACCAAGGGTGATACTTGAAGTTGAAGCAACGTATTTGTTAATACACTTCGCAGCACTTAAATGAGATTCCTTAGGATCTGCTTGAAATTTGGCACAAATGCAAACACTAAAAAAAATGTCAGGTCTAGAGGCAGTAAGATAAAGAAGTGATTCAATGATACTCCTGTATAGTTTCTGGTCGACTTTCTTTCCTCCTTCATCTTTGTCTATCTTTAAGGAACTTGACATTGGTATTTCAACATTTTTGCAATTGTTCAGGCCAAACTTTTTGGTGAGATTATTAGTATATTTTTCTTGATTAATAAAAGTTCCGTCCTTCGGTTGTTTCACTTGGCCCGAGAAAGAAGGTTAACTCACTCATCATGCTCATTTCAAATTCATCCCGCATAGTCTTAGAGAATTTTTTGTACATACTTTCATTAAGAGATCCAAATATAATATTATCGACATATATTTGAACTAGTACAAAACTTTTGCTTTCTCTTTTAATAAAGAGTAGTGTCTACTTTACCTTTTACAAAACTGTTTTGTATTAAAAACTTACTTAGCTTGTCGTACCAAGCTCGAGGTGCTTGCTTTAAACCATATAATGCATTTTTGAGTCGAATACGAGTCTAGTTTCCTTGGGTCTTCAAACCCAGTGGTTGTTCCAAGTAGACTTCCTCATGGATGAATCCATTTAGAAAAGCACTTTTGACGTCCATTTGGAATAACCTGAAATTTTTATGACAAGCAAATGCAAGTAATAAACGAATTGCTTCTAACCTTACTTGGTGCGTAAGTCTCGTCATAGTCTATCCATTCTTCTTGTGTATATCCTTTGGCCACGAGTCTTGCTTTGTTTCTTATGACTTTTCCGTTCTCGTTCATCTTGTTCCTGATAACCCATTTTACACCAATAATAGATTTACATTTTGGTTTAGGAGTTAACTCCCAAACATCATTAATGCTAAATTACCTGAGTTCTTCTTGCATAATTTCAATCCAGCTTTCATCAGTTAAAGCTTCTTCTATGCTTTTGGTATCTATTTCAGAAATAAGAGCCACGGCACTAGACTCTTCACGCCTTTTGGATCTTGTGCGAATTCCTTCATTGATGTCGCCAATAATAAGATCTTTGGGATGACTAGATTTATGTTTCTAGTTGCTGATTAATTTGTTAGATTGATGGTCACTTCCTTCACTTGAATCTTTAATAGTCACTTGTTCTTTGGTCCTTCAAAGTCTCAGTGCTTTCACGAGATTTAGACTTTGTAGAGTCTCGGAGCAAGTTCGGCTCTTCAAGATGAGTCTGAATAGATTCATTTTGCATAGAATCTTGGAATTTGATATTCATTGATTCCTCCACAGATTGACTCTTCTTGTTATAAACTCTGTAGGCTTTGCTTGAGGTTGAATATCCAAGGAATATGCCTTCATTTGATTTTTCTTCAAACTTGCCAATTCGATCATTTGTATTTTTCAATATAAAACATTTGCATCCGAACACATTAAAATATGAAACAATAGGCTTCTTTTCTTTGAATAATTTATAGGGGTTTTTTTTTTTCTAGAATAGGCTTTAGAAAAACTCTATTGATAATATAACAAGCTGTAGAAATGCTTGACCCCAAAATCGTGAAGAGATGTTGCTTTTAATTAAAAGAGTTCTAGCCATTTATTAAAGTGATATATTCTTTCTTTCCACAACTCCATTTTGCTCGGAGTATATGGATAAGAGAATACATGCTGAAGACCAGATTTATCACAAAAGTTTGTAAAATCTTGATTTTCAAATTCACATCCATGGTATGTTCTTATACTTGAAATAACATACCATTTTTCATTTTGAACATTTTTAGCAAATTTTTCAAAATAAGAGAAGGTTTCAGACTTACTTGCCAGGAAATATACCCAAGTAAATCGTGAGTAGTCATCCACAATTACCAGGCAATATTTCTTACCTCCAATGCGTATTCGGTTGGTCCAAAAAGATCCAAATGCGAGCTGCGATACACGTTAGTGGAAACTCGCGATTGGTTTCATTATATTATGCCTCAACAACATCGTCCACAACAAACGGTGAGCTGTATTACATTCTTTATTTGGAAAGGCTAACACATCAAAGTGGATACACAAACCAACATCCACTATAGGTCTGTTTGTTAATAGGTTAAATTGTAATTGATTTTATAAAATAGATATGGAAATCCGTTTGATAAATTTTTTATTCTTGAGAATAAATTTGGAACAAAATAAAGAAGTTAATAAAAGTTGTTTCTTTGTTCTTGCAAACAATTCTAGAATTAAGTCTAACCTTTTTTTTTTTCTCTTTTCTCCTTTTCTCTTATTCTTCCTCTCGGTCGGTTGCTTGACCATGGCACCATTGCGCCGTTGCTGATTGCCGATGATGATTGCGAGGTCCGATGATCTCATTGAGGCTCGGCTCACCACCGCAAGCCTTGGCCTCGTTGGCGGCCAGGCAAGTCACACCCAGCCCGGCTAGGCTTGACCTCATCCAGGCAGCGCGAGGTTAGCCTCACTATGGTGAGGCTAAGCCTTGTGCAGTTGCCAGGCGGGGGCGAGGCCGAGGCTCGCATGGCCAAGTGAGGGTTTGACGAGTCCATCGAATCTCACCTAGCTGGTCGCTGCTTCTTGGTACCCATATGAGTTGGTAAGACAGGTGACTGATTTTCATGGACTCTAGCAAAATGACAAAGTCAAGAAACACGAGTTCTCTAGTCATTTTCGGACGGTGATCTTAAGGCCATTATCAACCATAACCTCACCAACACAGCCATAAAATTCAGTACGAAGCCTAAGAGAAATCCAGTGCTGTTAAAGTTAGGTCGTTTTCCACCCTCTTGCTCTTTACTGACTCATTTGGTGACCGTTCTGAGAGTCGAACTTTGATAGAGTTCGACCACGAATCGAGCGGGAAGTGAGAGACTGAGGGCACCCGCGAGAGTTCAACCTCGAATTAAGTAGGAAGTGAGAGTTCAGCAATGAATTGAGCTCTTTCCTATGGAGCAATTGAGATTTCGTCATCGTTTCAATGGAGCAACCGAGAGAGATGCAGAACAATCGAGTTCCACGAAGAACCTTAACCCCCCCCCCCCCAAACGAGAGAAATGAAGAGCAACAGACAGATGAAGAGCACAACACCATTTCGTTAATAAACCAAGAAAAAGACTTAGTTTCTCTTTCGCTAGTCCATGTGAGAGCCATTTGCATTTCATTGTCCACGTCAAGCTGCCACATCGGAGTTTTAAAGGGCTTCATGATGAAAACGTAACAGAAATAAATGTGTTATATGAACACAAGTTTAAGATTTTTCGTGATACACTAAAGATCGAGATAGATGTGTCATAATAGACATAATTTAAAATCTTTGGTGATTTTTTCCTTATCAAGAAATCTCATCTTGGATTTCTTAAAAAAAGGACATTCATTCATGATTATTGATTACTAACTTTCTATGAAATCTGATATCTTTCGTTTTGTAAAGCAATCTAATCATACTCAATCCGATAAATCTACCCACGCCCTCACCCTGCCATTTCTCGCTAAGCACTGTACCCTTTGCATTAACCGACGTGCTTGTGAATCGAAATTGCTATGCTTCTCGAGATTGTTGGTGAACTGGAAGCCATGGCTGACGAGGTGATCCTCCAGGACTTCTGGTCGAGCATGTTCGGCATGAGGTGCAGGATCGCACTGCCCAAGAAAGGGGTCAAGTACGAGTACAAGGAAGAGGACCTGAGAAAAAAGAGCGACCTCCTTCTCTAGATGAACCCCATCCACAATCCCTGTCCTCGTCCACAACGGCAAGCCCGTCTGTGAATCCCTCGTCATCCTCCAGTACATCGACGAGACCTGGCCCAGCAAGTGTTCCCTGTTGCCGTCGGACCCCTACCAGAGGGCTCAGGCCAGGTTCTGGGCTGATTATGTTGACAAGAAGGTTAATTTCCTATCTGAAATTTTACGCTCTAGGTTTTGTACCGGGTGTTCCACAAAGCTGAGGTTTTTATGGCTTTTCTTGGATGTACCACGATTATGGTGGCCTCCCAGGACAGGCTAATATTTTACAAACCTGACGTGACTACACACTCCGCTGGCTAAGTTCAAGACCACTTGTAGTAGCTGTGCTTGTAGTTGTATTCAAAAACCGGAAAAAGTTGAAGATATGATAGAATTGAATCTATCATATATATATCTAATTTATGCTCAAGATAGGATAAAATTGAATATAAATGCATAAAACTTGGATAAAATTATCTTAGGAAAACTAGGATAAAGGTCGATATGATTTTATATATATAAAATATAAGTTATTTTTCCCAATTAATTTTTTTAAAATAATAAAATTAAAATAATAGTTGAATATAAAAAATATTTAAATTCTAATATAAGAAGGAAATTCAAAATAGAAAATAACAACAATTGCTTTTTTATTTATATATTCGAATTTTTATCTTATAATATATATTCAATTTATAAATATATATTTAGTATTAAATTAATTGCATATTTTACGTAATTTAGTATTTTAGATATATTAGTATAATTTATCATTTAATAAAAATTTATTAGAAAATGATAGAAGGGGAAAAAGAAATAATAAAATTAGAAAAAGAAAAATAAAACGAGGGAAAAAAAGAAAAAATGAAGTAGACTAGAGTGTCATAAAATATTCTTACCATGTCCATTTGTGCAATTTTTAGGTTTAGACCAAGGTATGAGATGCGTGGAAAACAAGGGCCAAGGACGGACAAGGCGATCGGTTTCACAAAACCTTTATCACCTAGTTTTTGAGTTTTCAAAATATATTAGCCGATGAATTAGTAGCCCTTTTAGTACTTTTAGCGGTTCCAATACCTACAATGTTCCTTCGATTATTTACAAGTGGTATTTAAGCCTTTATTTTTGCAACTTCAGCTGCGGCTTATATTAGCGAATCCATGGAGTCATGATTGACTCTAATTTGAAAACGGTTGTTTTGTAGTTTAGACTAAGGTAATATATGTGTAATTCAAGATAACCTACTTAGGCAAGATAAAAATAAACAAATAAGATATATGATCTGCATGAATAGGAAAAAGGATTAGCATACTTCGATTTAGGGAGTTGTTTGAGTCTTGCTAAATCGAACTAGTAGGGTCGTTTCTAACACTCGGTGATAGTAATGATGCATTTGATAACGCTTCTATTCTCGAAATAATTTATGATCAGAAATTATTCTTTTTTATTATGTTCCTAGGATCAATTTCAATTCCCAAAATAGAATTGTTTTTGGTACCGTTCTCAAAATTTCTACCTCAAATCATTTTTTTTTAATTTTTAAATAATTTTATTGCTTTTTCTTTTTTCTTTTTTCTTTTCTTTCTCCTTTTCTTCTTCTTCTTCAAGGTCGCCGGTCGCGGGCCTTGGGATGATCGGCCAGACGAGGTCACCGACCTCACCGGCGTCCGGCCCTTGGCGAGGTCATGCCTTGTCGGCCGAGCCTCGCCAGCAGCTGGGTGAGCAGCCTCGCCAGATCTGGGTGAGGTCGAGCCCAGCCCAACCACGGTTGGACCGAGCCGAGATTGGCTTGGTGAGCCTTCAGCGAGCTTACCGAACCTCGTCTTGGCTCGGCGAGCCTTCGACGAGCTCGTCGGACCAATCACCGGCGACTAGTGGTGATGGCGGCGGATGGCGAATAGTGGTGGATGGCAACAATGATTCTTACAATTGAAGAAGAAGAAAGAGGGAAGAAGAATAAGAAAAAGAAAAGAAAAGATAGAAAATAGGTTGGTTGATTCTAGAATTATTCCTAGAAACAAAGAATCAACTTTTTTTACTTCTCAATTGTTCCAAATCTACTTCCGAGCAAAAAAATAGAAATTTATTCCGAAAACAAAAATTTTACCAAACGAATTTCTGTTTAAAATCTACTCTTGAAACAAAATAATAGAAATTGTTCTGCTCGACAAGTTGCCAAACAGACCCTAAGAATCCAAATTTACTTGCTGTGTAATTGTGCATGCGGATTGGTTCACATCCATGTTGACGAACCGACTATCTTGAGCTTGTTAGAAATGCCGATTGACGTCATTCCCATAGTCTCAAATCAGGATATTGCTTGTGTGGCATCCCAAAATTCATAATGATCTCTAGTTACATTAAAGTCTATGAATAGGTGATGGAAGTGCGATTAAGTTATTTTATAGCCATTTAATCCATAATTTGCAATAAGATTTATGGCCAAGCTTTTAATGGATAATTATGTGATAGGAAAGAAAATTCTATCATTGGCCATGTGTTTTATAAATTGGAATTTATGGATTTATGATTTCAAGTTTTATGGCCATATGAAATTGTAATTTAGTATTTATATAAGTTGGGATTTCAGGTAAATTATTTAAAGTAAAAATGGACTTATTTAAGAAAATTTTGGGCCATTTAAGCTTGGAATTTATGCCCAAGTGAGATGGGCCTAAAGTGGGCCAAGAGGCCTGGCCCATGAAGCCCATTAGGCTACTGATGCATGGAGGGGAAGAGTGAGGAGCTGCATGGCCCCCAAGTGTCCTCGGCAAAGGAGACTCTTGTCTCCTTCTTAGAGACAAGTGTCCCCCATCCAAATTGAGGGTGCATGCAATTTATATAGCAACCAGAGAGAGAGAGAGAGAGAGAGAGAGAGAGAGAGTGGCTGGTTTTGAGTGTAACATCCCGAGCTCCATTGTGTGATATTGTCCGCTTTGGACACTAAGTCCTCACGGTTTTAAAACGCGTCACACATATTAAGGGACCCAAGCCTTATAAAGGCTTCTAGGACTCCCTCCTGGCGATGTGGGACAAGAGGGAGAGGACCCCTTCCTTGCGCACGGGCGGGGACCGAGGCCGGATGCATCGCCATCCCTCTCCCCGCCACCGCCGCTCGGGCTGTCACACTCTCCTCCTCTTAGCAGAACAATGTCCGTGTGGCCCCACACGATATCGAAGTCGCCTCGATACCATTGTAACATCCCGGCCCCACGTGTGATATTGTTTGCTTTGGACACTAAGTCCTCACGGTTTTAAAACGCGTCACACATATTAAGGGACCCAAGCCTTATAAAGGCTTCCGGGACTCATTCCCTAAGCGATGTGGAACAAGAGGGAGAGGACCACTTCCTTGCGCACGGCCGGGGAGGCGGCGGGTGCACCGCCATCCCTCCTCCCCGCGCACGCCACTCGAGCCGTCACACTCTCTCCCCTTAGCGAACGGCGTCCTCGCGTGGCCCCACACGTTGTCGGGAGTTGGCTCGATACCATTGTAACATCTCGGGCCCCACCTGTGTGATATTGTGCATGGACACTAAGTCCTCACGGTTTTAAAACACGTCACACATATTAAGGGACGAAGCCTTATAAAGGCTTCCAAGACTCCTCCCTAAGCGATGTGGGACAAGAGGAGATGACCCCTTTCTTACGCATGGCGGGGCCGAGGCGCGGACGCACCGCCATCCCTCCTCCACACCGCCGCTCGAGCCGTCACATTGAGAGAGTGAGAGAGAGAGGGAGTGGCGAGAGAAAGGGGAGTCGAGAGAAGGAGCTGTCCGCCCGGCCGCCATGCCGTTCGTCCGTCGCCGGTGTGCCGTCCGTGTGCTCGTATTTGCTCGGTCTTAGAAGCAAGTTGGGACTGATTTCCACCCCTTGCATGTGTGCCTTGCATGTGTGGTTGAATTTTTGGATGTTTAGGCGCATTTGGTAACCATCCAAATAGAGCCAGAAATTTTGATTCTTGTTATTCCGGAATCGGTTTCGGCCTAGAATCGCGTTTGGTAAATTTTTTGTTCCAGAACAAAAAAAAGTTGATTCTTGTTGGGAACGAATTTGAAAATCAAAATCAAGAAATTTTCTTCTTCCCTTTGGCCATCTCGCATGACAGATTTGTCCACCAACCCTCGCTAGAGCCGCCGATCTACCTCGTTCCTGGTGCCCGGTCAGCGGAGAGCTCGCCCGGCGGCTCGCGAGACCCGGGCGAGGTCGACAGCTCGCTAGAGGCAAGCACGGCCACCGGCGGGCTCGGCCTCTAGATCTCAGTGAGCCGAGCCTCGCCGAGGCCCAGGCAAAGGCTGAGCGAGCCTCCGACGCCCGGCCCACCGATGACGGCCGACCCTCGCTTTGTGCCGGCCGGCACCTTCATCGGACCCGCGATGGCACAGGCGGGGCTTCAACCAGCCGACGGGTCGGCTGGCCACCGGCGGGGCTGGGTGAGCCCTCGCAGTTGTCCGGCCCGAGGCTCGGCCGATGAGGGACGGCGGCGCTCGGTGGGGATGTGCAGTCTCGTGCGCGGTCAGCCGGTCCGGTGATCGACCGGAAGAAGAAGAAGAAGATGAGAAAAAGAAAAGAAAAAGGAAAAAAAAGAATAAGAAAGAAAACGAGAGGAAAAAGAAAAAAATGAAAAAATGAAAAGGAAAAAAGTAAAAGTAAAAAAATTATTTAAAATTAAAAAAATTGATTTGAGCATAGTGTGAAAGCGGTCCCATGACTGTGATTATATTATAGAATCGAGATTTTCAACTTGATTCAAGCCGAACAAAATCTTAAAATTAGTTCGGGAGCAGAATAAAAAAAGAATGGGTTACGGTGATCGAATCTGCTGGGGGAACGAATCGTTAACAAATGCGCCCTTAGAGGTTAGAAATCGAAGTACATGAGGATTGTTCTTGGAGATGCATGCTGTTTCGTATGAACCGCCTGAACCAGAATCTTGTGAGAGCTTGCATGCATGTTTCGAGTTTGATTTTGACCTTGATTATTTCATGAAAGTTGTAGCCAACATCTTATACTACAACATACTAAAATTTGGTGCAAAACTATGGAGATTTAGGGGGTCAAACTCTCATCCTATGGAGATGCTAGATCTGGAATGTTTTCGCATGAACCGCCTGACCCAGAATATTGTGAGAGCTTGCATGCATGTTTGAGTTCGATTTTGACTTTACTATCTCTTCATGAAAGTTGTAGAAAACATCTTAAAATACAACATACTAAAATTTGGTGCAAAACGATGGAGATTTAAGGGCCAAACTCTCATCTACGGAGATGCTAGATCTAGAATGTTTTCGCATGAACCGCCTGACTCAGAATATTGTGAGAGCTTACATGCATGTTTTGAGTTCGATTTTGACTTTTATCTCTTCATGAAAGTTGTGACCAACATCTTAAACTACAACATGCTAAACTTTGGTGCAAAACGATGGAGATTTAAGGGTCCAAACTCTCATCCTACGGAGATGCTAGATCTGGAATGTTTTCGCATGAACCGCCTGACCCAAAATCTTGTGAAACTTTGCATGCATGTTTGAGTTCGATTTTAACTTTTATCTCTTCACCAAATTTGTATCCAACATCTTAAAATATAACATACTAAAATGTGGTACAAAATGATCGAGATTTGAGGGGTCAAACACTCATCCTACGGAGACACCAGATCTGGAGCGATTTCACTGACCTTTCGGTGGATTTGTGGTTGCATGTTGATTTTTACTAATAATCGCTTTTCGACTTCTTCATAAAACTTGTGAGAACATCTTGAAGTTTAGTATACTAAAATTTGAAGCAAAATGAACAAGTGTAGCCTAGTGAATCAACTTACTCTTAAAAACCGTAGATCTGGAGACGCGGTATAGGTTACCCGAGACTTCATGGACCCCAATGATGACTATACTCTGGAAGTTTGACTTAGATCCCTTCATGAAAGTTGTAGGGGACCTCTTGAAGTAAAAATATACCAAATTTCAGAGGAAACGAAAGAATAGGTAGGTGAAAACTCAGTATTTCGGAGAAGCATGCACTGGACGTTTCAGTGTTAGATCCAGAAGCTTCGTGTGACTGTAGAAAATAATCTAAAAATAATTTGGCTTAGAAGTCTTCATGAAAAATCCACTTTAGTGTCTTTGCTATAACCTGGTAAAATTTCATAATTTTCAGAGGTCGTTTGGATATTTTAATCAAGTTATTTTGGAAATTGTGCATTCTGTTTTTATTCGAAATTACATGCTGTATTTGTGTGAATTATAATTTTGTGGAATTTGACTGGCCTTGTGTTTTTCATAAAATTATTACCCTATTGTCTTGTCTATCACTAGCCTTAGTTTCATGATTTTTGAGAAGCATATGGATATTTAATTTAAATATTTCTAAAAATGATACATGCTGGAATTTTGTAAACTTTGAAAAGGCATGAGATATGGACCATTTTATATTGCATGGACTCCATGAATTGTATTGTGATGGATGATGGTGTCTAGCTGCATGCATGATAATGATTTTCAGATGCATGTATGAATTCAATGATGAATATGATCTTGATTGCCATCACATCACATGCCATGTTATAATTGAACTATAATTGAAGATGTGAATTGAGATAAGTGAGAAGCTGTCGGAGAGTGTGAGCCAACGATTCCCGGGAGTGTCGGGATGCCCGGTGGTATACGGTGCGTAATTCCAGGGAGGCCTAGTGGTATGTCGGTACATAATTCCAGAAGCCCCGGAGGTTTGTGCCCGGGGGGATGCCTGCGATGTTAGTTGGGATGCGAGATGCCCGGCCAGGAGTGTAAATGCCGGAAGCCCTAGAGGTTTGTGCCGGGGGGATGCCTTGTGATGCTAGTTGGGATCACGAGATGCCCGGAATGTGGGGTGGGGGGGGGGGGGGCTGGATGCCCGGTGGCCTTAAATGGCTGAATCCAGGAGGTTCTCGCGGCAGCTAGGTTGGGCGCAAGTGATGAATATTAGATGCAAACATTGGTCCCGGGGAAGAAATGTGGCGGTCAATATGAAAGGATGAAATTGAGAAATTGAAATTGAAATATGTATGATGGTATATGCATGTGATATGATGTTGATGTTATATGCATGGATGCATGGCAATGATGATGGTACATGTGATATGATGATGATGTTATACGCATGGATGCATGGTAAGGATGATGCCATATGTGACATGTTGATGGTAAGTGTATGATATGATGATTATGGTACATGAGGTATGATGACATGTGCATGATGCCATGGTATGTTGTGCATGGATGCTTGTATGACATGTGATGCTATGATTGTGATGATTGCATGGCATGATGTATTGAGTGGTTTATTGGCCTTTTACCTGCTAAGTGGTTCTACTCACCCTTTTTAGGGAAATAACATTTCAGACTAGATAAGATCCCTCACCACCCTTACTTTGCTACCAGGTAGATGAATCAAGTGGTTAAGATATGAGTTGCGAGGAGGAGGATATCAAAGGCATGAACTTTTGGCTGGCAAACATAAATCGATGGACTTTAATTATTCAAGTTTGTTAGAAGAGATGTTGGTCATCTTTTGAAGTATGTCGAGTATAGAAACATTGGCATTTCGATGTACCGACTAAAGATGTCCATATGCCTTATGTAAATAAACGTATTCGCTTTAACTTATATAAGATGTTTAGTCGGTGTGCATCGTTTTCTGAATATAGGGAAGGGAGTTTGTTGGATGTGCTTTTTGTATATGAATCATGCAAGGACCTATCAAAAAAAAAAAAGAAGAAGTGTAACCTATGTTGTATGGACTGCGCAATTGAAATGGTATCAAAGTGACATATTAATAGGAAAATGAAAGGTAAATGACGTGGCGACCCTAATGGATCGGGGCCGTCGAGGAGTGCCACATCCCTTTTGGTATCAGAGCTATGGTCTATTTGGAGTGATAAGGTGCCTCTGATGGAAATGAGGATAGAATGATGCACACCATAGGATATAAAATGGAAAAATTTTGATTAACATTGAATAACAGTGATGAGTATTCACTCGTAGATCCCTAGTAGTTTATCTTGAGTTGTCTTTAGGTACAGTAACATGTATATGTTACTTATGTAGTAATAGTAGTTGTTTTGAATAAGAGATAGTGAGTCTCGATTATTCTGAGGCAATGTTTGGAAACCGCAAGAAAATCATGGTACAAGCTAGAAGTGCTCATCCATCGAGGGCTGAACCTTGGATGGAAGATATCCTGCAAGTGTTGGCTAATATTGGAAATCTGATGGATAGACAAGCGCAGCAACAACCCAAGTGGAACGTTGCCCTCAAGGACTTGTGGAACAATTCCTAAAATTGAAGCCACTTAAGTTTAGTGGAATGGGGAGTCCTGAGGAGGCGGAACAATGGATTGATGGAATGGAACGAATTTTCTGGTTATTGGACTGCAGTGATGCTGAGAAAATAGTTTTGGCAGAGTACCAATTGGAGGGAAATGCAAAGTTTTGGTGGAGAGCTTCGAGGGATACGATCTTTTCACTAGGTAATGAGATAAACCGGGATGTTAAGAAAAAGAGTTACTTTGGAAATTTTAAAGGAGCTTGGAATGGCCCGATTTTAGGAAGAGCACCCTACCAGGGTAATTTTTGTTAGATGTATGTCCTAAAGCTAATATGTAATAGTTACATCTTAGGGATTTCAATTGTACATATAAGGATTATGTTATTTTAATTTTAAAGAGAATTGATTAATTAATTAATTAACTAATTAAAAAATTAAAGCTTCATGCATGTGCACAAAACGAAGCATAATGGTCAACGGTTGTTGACCATTATGCCTGAAGCATGGATGGTCAGCAACCATCATGCCAAGATCGTGCATGAGCAGCTGCTCATGCACGATCGTCTATATGGACGATCAGCAATGGTTGTTGATCGTCCATTGATTAGCAACTGTTGCTGGTCAATTTTTATTATAAAAACAATTGAGGGATGAGAGTTAAAGGGGCTGTTGAAAAACAGAGAAAAGTGTCATTGTGTTTTGGTTTTGTTTTAGAAACACAAGCGAGGAATTAGTGATGCTTTGCTGAAAATAGAGAGAAAAGTGCGTACGTGTTCTTGTGTCTTTTAGACGCAAGAAAGAAGCGTTATCTCGTTCGGGCCGTGACTATTATACATCAAGAATACAACGAATTGTTTCCACGTGATTGCTAGCACGATCGAAGCGGTGAATATCCAAAAATTCTCTCTTGTTCGACGTTCGTTGTTGGTGTGTCTAAACTAGAGGTCCGACGCTTGTGGGACTCGAACTATAGAACATCCAAACCAACTCGTTTCAAAGCGCGCTTTGAGAGGTATTTCATTTAACTCCCTTTTATGTTTAGATTTTTGATTAAAACGCATGAATAACGCCTTAGGAGAATCATGTGTAAAATATATCTTTGTTTCCGCTGCGTTAATTTCGTTAATTTCTCTTATACATTATTCATGAAACCCCAACAGTGGTATTAGAGCCAACCTTAGGCATTTTTTGTGCGTTTAATTGATTTATAATTCAAATATGTTTTTGTGTTCTAATAGCCAATTTATTTTTATTAAGAGAATTGGTTCTCTTGCTCAAATGTGGCATATAGAAGTTGATTGATTTATGTGATAAATTTAATCAACAAAGCAAAAATTAGAACTAAATCAATTTTGAATCAAAAAATCTGTAACTTGTTATACTTGATATTTATATTTTGCAAATGATATGCAGAATTTTATGCATGCCTTTCAAAGCTTTAAATTTTGAATTTATGGCTCATAAGGAAGGGATGTGATCATGGAAAAATCCCTAAATGTTGTGATTGTTGTATGGATAAATGTATGATGATTACGGGTATTCTTTTTAGGGATGTAATTATTAAATGGAGGCTGCGTCCTTCTTTTTATATTTATTTTTACGAAATGTAATTTAAGTATAGTGTAGTATTTCAATTATTGATGTAAATACTACAAGAGAGAATGAGCCATTAAACCGGTGAGCTCTCTGGACCCGATCTTTGAAGAGTTCAAAGATTGAAGAAAAAGTGAAGAACATGTCCATATTATTAAAATATTAAAATGGCTAAATGGGTCTCTTTGGCTCGAGACCCATTGAACCATAATTCCATGATCACCACATAGGATAGATATTATGTGATATCTATTTATTTATTGTGTTTATGATATCGTGCATGTTAAACCGGTTAATGTGCAAAATGAGACCGTTAATAACGACCCAAATCTCCTTACAAAGAATATTAAGTCGAAACGGGTTTCGGACTCGTGGCCTTCCATCGTCGTGATTTGATCCAATATTATAGTGGTTAACTAACCAGTTATGGATATATAGGGGTTAATTACCATTTATAATATTGGACCACTCCATTATGCATATGATGTTGTGGGGTTTGAGCCAAATGATTTCTAATAACCGGGTAAGGGAATCATTTGTGTTTTCAATACTTGCATGAGACGATGGGCTAGACTTAACTATGATCACGATGCCAATAACTATTAGGTGAGGCTTTTATGGTCTAGAGGCCGAAGTTATGATTGGGACTCGCATATGATGCGTTGAACAAGCTAGTTTACTCACTAAGTTCATAGGACATCAATAACTATTAGGTGAGGTGGACTTTGGACTAGTGGGACTCCAATCCCCACTAGTAATCTTTACCCAACAAAGATTACCGCTTCTCATCTTAAGGAGTATGGGATTCGAATATAAATTTAGTGGGAGGATCTATTTCATTTAAAGGCCAAAATGAAATAGTTACTTTGAAAGATACAACGGTTAACAATTTATTTTCTGCAACAGATATATTATTACTCTGAAAATTATGACAACAAACCCACTCGCTCTATACTTGACAAGAATTGTTTGATTGGACTCAATTTCACTCCTGGGTGAGGTTTGAAATTGTTCTCAATTCAAAGAAAAAAATTGGGTATGTGCTTGATGAGAAAGATGCCAACCTCCTTTCACGAGGGTGGGACCCAAGAAGGAGCCGTCACGCATGTAAGTGTGCTACATGATGACCAAAGAGATCCGCTATGCTTCTTTGTGAATAATCATCTCATC
>CM027879.1:25148504-25260282 GCA_016097615.1 Eucalyptus dawsonii | reverse complement strand
TTTCTCAAAAAATTAATTAAAGTTTTTTGGAAAGGGAGAAAATGACCGCGATTTTATATATGAACGAGATCCTCTTTTAATTTATATAATGACATGGATGAAAGTCGATTAAAATAATAAAAAGAAAGAGATTCCGGTTCCGTTATAATGACTTCAGTCGAATTTTCTTCGTATCGACCGACTCACCCGGCGCCTCCCTTTCGTTTTTTTAAATTATTCATCGCCGTCAGATTAGAAGACTTTCCACGGTCAAAGCAAATTACGTCACGACTCGCCTTCGTCCTCTCTTTCCCACTCTCCTTCCTCTCTCTCTCTGTGCACAGATGGTGTGAAGTGCGAAGCTGCGACATCCTCGGTCGGGAACCCCTCTCTGTACTCTTTATATACGAGGAGTCTTGACATTTTCTCCAACCACGCAGTTCGTGTAAACTGCGTTCTTCTCTCTCTCTTTCTCTCTCGCATCTGGTTGGTCTGCAAAATCAAGAAGAGGACGCAGTTATGGGACTCAAGCTCCGGTCGATCATTCCTACGCCCGCCAGAGCAGCGTTAGTCTCTCTCTCTCTCTAAAAACTACGTGCGCATGTGAACTGTAATGTCTGATAAATGAGCTGCAAGAATGGCCGTCTGTCCTCCATTTGCTTGGAAAGGCTGGGGCCTAACAGTTCCCAGTCATCTTCCCGGCCCTGGTCTTTCCATATCTGTTAGTGCTAATATAGATGCTTAGCCTTGATGTTAGAACAGGACTTGGGATTGATATTAGGGTCATTTTACTTACCCGCCTTCCCCGACTAGCTAGTTCGGTTCGTTTTTATGGATACGCCCTTTTCGGTTCATACATAAAGGCTACCCCTTGAGTTCGCTGCAAAACAAAGATGGCAAGGGATAGCTGAGGGGGGCGAAACGATCAATTTAGTTTTCTGCTCATCCCGGAAAACTGGTGAGGCTGATAGAGACCGTTTTCTAATCAAAAAATTGAGAACTACAATCACTTGTTAGTGCAATCTTGTCTATTCAGTATTTAGTATTCATTACTATTTCAGTTAACACGTGCAATCCTGCTGAATACATGACTACACATTTTTGTCAAAACGTAGATAGATGGATAGCTCTCTTGTTCTTCTCAAGTAATCAGCCCAGATAATGAAAAAGAGAGTATCTTAAACAAATTAATTAGCAAAGATAATGCAATTATCGGACAGATCTTGTGTTTGCGCATAGTTCGGTAGCTCTTGCTCTATTAACAAGCATTTGGCTCTTGATGAGGGCAAGGTCATGCTTGATTGCTCGGCGTAGTTGGAACTTTGCAATTGCAGATTTGGAAAAATTGCAACTTGTTGGGTTAAGTTAGGTAGGAACATACATGTCTAGTTTTCGGATGGTCTACATCTAAGCTTAGGCTTTTGGGTAGAACATTTATAAATATAACATCCGAGTGTTCAAGATTTTCGGATCGCTCGAACGTCGTCTCTGCACCGGAATGCGCTTTTGTTTTCAGCAATTGGTGGTCTTGTTTCAAAACCCAAAGTGGAACCCACAAGTGAAAAACGTAGGATAAAATATACACGAAGTCAATCAAACCATCCCAAGCGGTAGAGAATCAGGCACAATCCCAAACCCTACGGCAACCATGCACGTGTCGCGTCATTACGTGTTCGAAGGTCAAAGATTAATTGCCTTCGTTGACGAAGAACCTCGCAGAAGGGGCCGGGACCTGTGTGCCCATCTTGACTCTTCCTCTTCTGCTCCTCTCTGCATTGTTCGGGTTGACTTTTGAGTCGGGTCGATCTCATTTACCCTTTTCGTTTCTTTTTTACTTCTTCTGTCGTCTTCCAGGACTATTCAGCGCCCGCTTTTTCCTTTTCCTTTTTGGTTAAACGTGCACAGCTGTATGTAAACCAAACCATTGCTTATCAATATTATTAACGCATGAAGGGATAATACAGCATGAATGACATCACTTGATTTGCGTACCAGTCTGCTTATGATGCCGGTCTTGTTGAGCGTGGTCTTCGTATTAGCATAATGAAAGCACAGGATTGCTCTGTTCGTACCCGTGTTGACACCAGAGATATAAACTTGCAGCATGGCATATTCGCCTTTTTGGTTCTAGTAAAATTGATGCTCTAACTAGCCAGAATTCAATATGTGGCCTGATTTAGATGCGTTATGCGTCCATAGGTCGGAAGAGAAATTGAGAAGGAAAAGGCTATCGACGAATGGCTACCGATTACTTCTTCAAGGAATGCAAAATGGTGGTACTCGACTTTTCACAATGTCACTGCCATGGTTGGAGCTGGCGTGCTGGTCTCCCATACGCCATGGCCGAGCTTGGATGGTGAGTTTTTCTCTAAAGAGTTGACCAAATTGCACTCTTGCTCTCAACTTTCCCTTTTCTTTTCTTTTTTTTTTCCGAACTGAGTCATGTTTTCCTGATCGATAGTGTCTCAAATTCGATTTCAGGGGTCCAGGTGTGGCGGTGATGGTCTTGTCTTGGATTATCACCCTCTACACATTGTGGCAAATGGTCGAGATGCACGAGATGGTTCCCGGAAAACGTTTTGATAGGTATCACGAGCTGGGCCAACACGCATTTGGCGAAAAACTCGGCCTCTTACATTGTGGTTCCTCAGCAACTCATCGTCGAAGTCGGAGTGAACATTGTCTACATGGTGACCGGCGGCCAATCCCTGAAAAAGTTCCACGATACGGTCTGCCCGAGCTGTAAGCAGCTGAAGACGACTTACTTCATCATGATATTTGCTTCCGTTCACTTTGTTCTCTCCCACCTCCCCAATTTCAACTCCATCGCCGGCGTCTCCTTGGCTGCTGCCGTCATGTCTTTGAGGTATGTCCCGGTCTATTATCTTTGAACTCCAACTTCAATATCGGTTCATATGGATGAACAATCAGTAACGTCATCTAAATCAGACCGCTTGTCGTAGCTAATGACAGAGCACTGAAAGATGTCATTTGAATGTACATGAAGAAGCGATCGAAATAAACGGAAACAACTGTTATGCTATCGAATCATACAAAGAGTGAAGCAATAAATTGTTTATTCGGGGACTTAAGCATGTGCTCTTCATGTTTCCAAACAGCTACTCCACTATTGCTTGGGCAGCTTCACTTAACAAGGGTGTTCAGCCCGATGTACAATACGGTACGCAGCAAAAGTCAACACCGGGAACGGTATTCAACTTCTTTGCTGCGTTGGGTGATGTCGCTTTTGCCTATGCTGGTCACAATGTCGTGTTGAGATCCAAGCGACGATCCCGTCCACGCCAGAGAAACCATCCAAGGGCCCGATGTGGAGAGGAGTCGTCGTCGCGTATAATTGTGGCTCTCTGCTATTTCCGGTTGCCTTAATTGGGTACTGGGTGTTTGGGAACGCGGTTGCGGACAACATCCTCCTCTCGTTGGAAAAACCGCTTGGCTCATTGCTATGGCCAATATGTTTGTGGTTATCCATGTGATTGGAAGCTATCAGGTAAAGATTGCGTCTTCTCATATTCTTCCCCTTATCCTCCAGCAGATTTTTTATTTTTTTTATGAGATTGGACCGGTTTTAACATATCTCATTTACCATTTTCTCATGGCAGATTTATGCAATGCCGGTGTTTGACATGATAGAAACTGCACTAGTGAAGAAATTGCACTTTAAGCCCACTAGAACACTTCGATTTGTAACGCGCAATATCTATGTAAGTGAATTCAGACTCATACTACGCGATGTCCCGTTTTTTCAAATTAGAATGTATATCACTTTTATTAAGATTTAATTGAATTCTCAAATATATTTACTTTGCAGCATTCACGATGTTCGTTGGCATTACTTTCCCTTCTTCAGTGGTCTTCTTTCGTTCTTTGGAGGATTCGCTTTTGCTCCTACCACCTACTTTGTAAGTGCACCTATATAAGCAAGATATGCATTTAGAATTTCTTCCCAAATTTTGCCGATGTGCGTAACCACTGAGTCCTCTGGCTTCTTCTATTTCTCTTTTTAGCTTCCCTGCATAATGTGGCTCGCGATTTACAAGCCGAGGCGGTTCAGCTTATCTTGGTGGACAAACTGGGTATGCTTTCTTTTTATCTGATTTTCGTTCGTCGTTCTTTCCCTTAAGATGAGCTGGTCTAACTCGGGTTCGTTTATCATGTCAGATATGCATTGTCGTTGGAGTTCTCTTGATGATCGTAGCGCCAATTGGGGGACTGAGGTTGATCATAATCAAGGCTAAGACCTACAAATTCTACTCTTAGATTCTTTACTTGCATACCAGCTTACAAGGTGAATCGGGAGTCGCTCCAGCAATCCAGATTCTGGCAAAATTATGGATGTAGATGAACACAACGGCGAATCGGTGCAAATTGTCATTGCCCAAACGGAACCGTTACCTTGTTTCCACGGGACCCCAACAGGATCTTTGTAGTGTAAGCGTGCAGTATTTGTCAGCTGAGAAATTGGGAAGTTTATGGACATGAAATCAACTTAGAGGGAAATCTACTGTTCTTAGTTTTCGAGTGTATATGTCAACCTGTTCTTGTCTCAGGCTTGTTTGTTTCAGCGCTAGTATAGAGGGAAAAAGACGTGTGTGGCGTGATTCTTTTCACTTTTGGAGTGTGTTATTACCCTGAAACAAAAGATTTATTCTTGATTGAAGCAAGGACCAACTTCAACGGCAGAGCCTTCCCTAGTAAGCTTTCCACATATTCATCACTGCAAGTGAAGTCACACAACCGGATATGATTCCGGGACGGCATTGGGCAACTGCAAAGCGCTGCTTGAACTTATTCTTAAAAGCGAACTACTCTCTGCACAAAACAGAGAAACCCGCAAAATGCTGACAAAACCAGCAATCGCAAAATCTCACCACTAAGAACCCAAAAATAACCCTCCCCGAAGGTGATTTGCCTGTAATTTGTTAACCGTCCCATGATAGATGATAATACCACTGCAGCCGCATAGCAAGTCTGCCTAGAGTGTTTTTTCTTGGTTTATCAGAAAATAAAAGATAGCAACCGACGTGGGCCGAACTTTGTAGAATTGGAGCTCATGCGAGAACTCCTTTTTGCGCCCTGTCACCCTTTCATTCTCCCAAGACATCAAAACCACCATTGAAGCAACTAACCGTAGAGGATGTCCTTCAATAGTACCTGCTGTGATGCAGAGTTTGCACAATGCACTCTTTTTCGGGACACGAACTTCACAAAACCACCTTTTACACAGTAACAGTGCAATTGCCAAAAAAAGTTTTAGTTGGCACAAACAAATCCTGCCTTTTAATTCCCACAAAGCACCCATTACAACTAATATACATTGGCAAGATTAGTTCGTTGCCACAGCAAGAATCTAACATCGATTTCATCAGAAATATCTGATCTTCCAGATTTCCCCCGAATGCATATCACCACATACAAGACTTAACCAAATAGATTTATTTTGCCACCACTTTCATCTTTCCATAGGTACATAAAACCGCAGAATACTTTTGAGGCTATAAGCTTTAGACCAAATTCCCTCCAGTCTCCAAGCTTCGGACTCTACATTGTTCCATGTTTGACCGATCTTTTTCAGCTTCAATCTCTGCCGAACGCATCACTCACTTCATTGCAAATCACCAACAAAGTCAGGCAACGCATATGCAGAGATTGATACTGAATGAATAAGGTGAATAAGACAGACCCAAACAGAGAGTCACAGAAAATCACAAAGAAAAGTGCCGAATTAGACAAACTGATTCAGTACAGAAACTTATCTCACATATGATGTGACTATTTGCGTGACCAAGCAGGCTGATAACTATTAGGTTACCACATAATAATCGATTTTTGTAATCCGATTTGAACATATATAAGCTCTAATATTCTAGTCACATTCAATCTATGCACACAAGATGAGATTCTTGGTACTTTTATTGAGATACAGACAAGTGGCAGATATTAAATGGACGACCATAGTTCGGTCCACACACTTCAACACGAACTTGCAATCTGTCTGTCTGTTGGTTCTGGTCTACACTATGTTCACTGCATACAAAGCAGTGAAAAAAACTCCTCCACCTGTACCGTTCAAAAGTTATGTCCGATCAAGAATCTAGCGACTTAGTGTATTAGTATATTTAGAAGTAGCTACCTATAAACACTGTTTATGAGAAATTTGTTTGCCGACGGTGATGACAGGAACCAGTTTTCACCAACTTTACACTGTTTATGAGAAATTTGTTTATCCACGGTGATGACAGGAACCAGTTTTCACCAACTTTTGACTCGAAACCTATATCTTGCAGGCCCAGTAATCTATTAGGGCCACTCTACTTCCCGGGAATACCAACGTTGAGAATTAAATTTAGTTAAGCGCCAGGTCTAGGTCTAAATAACATGAACATACAAGCAAGATTTAGTGAAACGACATGGTTCGATGAAAATAAATCACTGGCACAAATTTATGCAACATGAACATATGAAGAAGTAATAGTGAACAAAACAAACAGAAGACTAAATATGACACGTGGAGAGATGGCTACAGGAATTTGTTAAAAGAAACCGAAAATCGAAATACTAAGACCAGATCAACAAAACCCCGACTCACTTGATGTCTTGCCTCGTTTTATTGCCTCTATTCCAATCTTGAAACAAAAGCAATAATAATGAAATCTGTCTTCAGGCAGGTTAATCAATTTTTTCCTGAAGTTATCGGTTTTGTATCATATCGTCCTCTCTCATATGTTCAAAACGTGCATATTGAATGCCTAATCAATCTGTGTCATTTCAAAATACTGGTTACAGTGAGAAAAAACCCAGAACTTACAGTTCTTGTTATCTTTGAGCCTTTCCTTATCTAGTTAAATAAGGAAATTCAGATTTGAACTAAGGTTTAAGCAGGAACCAAACCAGACAATGCCGCTCGCCGTTAGGTTCAGTACAACAGCTAACTTCTACCTTTTGAATTAATTTCGGCCCAAAAATTTTAAACTTTCATAATTTTACTTGGTTCGAGCATTTGAGTTTGGATAAGTTTCTAAGTCAAAGATAGTCTGTTTAATTGAACAGAAACTCAAGTCATGAAAACAAGAACCAAACTAATCAGTTTGGCATAGGCTTCTTGTTTTGCTCTTTTAGTGTTGAGTGTAGGGATTTGGCTTCAGTGATGGCGCAAGGGGGGACGGAGAAGGGGTTAGAGAGGAGATTCTTAATGCAACAGACTGTTGTTCTAATTATCATCAAGGAAAAGTCACCCAGAAACCCCAAATTATATTTATCGTGTCACATTTAAAAACTTTTTTTGACAAAAAAAAATTGAACTATGCACACCATGACGCATTTACCTTAAATTTTTTCCTGTGACATCAAAAATCATAAACTTGCACCCCATGTAACACATTTGATTTCCGTCAAGACAACGTCAGATGATGTTTTAGCCAAGATGATGTCGTTTTGAAATAGCCATAAGGATGTCATGTTAACCCTATTTACCTTTTGTTGTCCATACAGGCAAATTTTTAATGATGCTTGTTGATGGAATTTCGATGGGATAAACATGTCATACAGATACAAGTTTGGGAATTTTGATATCATTAAAAAGTTGAGAGAAAATATGTCACATTGAGCAAAATTTAAGATTTTTTTGACAATTTTTCCCTAATTAATATCAAGTCTTCAACTTACTAATAATTAGATAATTAAAAAAGAAGATTTCTACCACAATGACATATACGATTGAAATGCGGTAAAACAAATTAACTAAGACCAACGTGGAAGCAAATTATGAAAACATAATTATCATAACGTTACTTATCAATTTATTTGCTTTTATGAAGAATTGAAGGTTTAGCTTCAGCTGCCACAAATTTTCGGATTTATTTTGTGAAGTTTAGTGTTTTTAAATATACTTATAATCGTAATAATATTTTGTGATGCGTTAATATGCAAATTCAAATTTATTAGAGAAAGTAATACTATCCTCATACTAAATATGGGTTATATAACTACTTCTATCTTGTCTAAAAAACTAATGCAATTAATTTTAAAAATATTTCTAATGATAAAAGTAGGAGAATGGCCATGCAAATAACCTACCGTTTTTTCTTGAGGAGCTGGGTTGGGACACGGCGAATAAAATTCCCTTAATTTTTCCCAAAGGGGAGAAGGGCAGAATGGTCAGACTACATGAAATCTACTGAAGTGCTACGTACGATGGAAAACGTTTTTTTACGCAATTAAACGTTAGATTCACATAAAAATGGTCATCGCTTTGTGCAGTCATGTTTGAGAGCTTATTTTAGGGCCTAAGTCTACGTGTAACAGACTAAATTGTCAAAGATGGTGCCAAAGCAAGGCTTCCTTCATAGATGTGTGGCTCGAAAGACGGACTAAAAGTGCGTTTGTCTTATGGAAAATTTCACAATACAAAAAAAATATATATATATATATATATATATATTTTTTCATAAAAATATTTTCAAGAAAAATGGTTAATTTTCACTTATTTTGTGGTTTAAAGAAAGTAATTTCCTTCTAGCTAAAAAAGGAAAATTGTTTTCCCAATCTCAACTTGTTATTTTTAGTATAAGGAAAACATATATCGACATCCAAACGGCAAAAAGTAAGAAAATAATATTCCAAAATTAATTTTCCTTCAAATAAGTGGACCTTCAGTTCAAGCTAACATGTGTCAATCCAGCCAATTTTACATTGGCCAAGCCCCTGAGAAAAGTACTCAAAGTAACAACAAAAGCTAGCGACCAATTAGAGGCAGGTTTTAATTTACAAATCACTCCTCAAGGTATTTTCCAACTGATGACACACTATGGAGTATTCTCACCTAGCCATACTCTCCTTATTCGATATGAGGTCTAATCCATTCTTATTCACCATCCTAAAAGCTTGCAAGAATTTATACCTTATATGATTCGTCTCACCTCAGTGATTACTCACCGTGCTCTTCAAATCGAACATGGGGCTAGTCCATCCACAAGCCACATGTTTGTTGGAGGGAATCCTGCTCTAGTAGCCCGTTTCACGTGGGCTAAGTTCCCAAAAAGAGCACATAAAGTAACTTTGCAAGCTAGTGACAATGGTTGGGGTTAGATGTTTACTTATTAATCACTCAATAGAACCTCTTGCAACCAATGCTGGCTTTAGGATGTCACACAATCTAAGGAGAACGAGGACTGAATGTTGAGGCGAGAGTGCTCAAAATTTGATACATCTCTCGGTTGGCTTCCAGAATGATAAAGAGTGCGTGAATGAGTAGAATCATGCACTGAATTAGGAGAGTATTGCTCACTGATATGGCTCGACATCAATGAGGAAGTCCTTGCTTCTAAGTGGAGAAGTCAATATGTGATGCCCCTAGGTTCCATATTAAATGGAAGATGCCCTTTTTAGGCGACTCATAAAAAGACTCAACCATAAATAGGCTTAAATGATAATGTAATTGAATATTATCTACTCTTTTTGAAAACTTGACCTATATGGAATGAGTCGAGCCATTACATTAACCCATTCCATAATTTTCCCTCAGGTTTAATTATCAAAATCCCAAATACAAATGAATTAAGAAAAACCTAAAGCCAAAATAGCATCAAGTACAACTAATTTAAAAACCTAAGCTAAGGTTGAGGCAAGATTCCTTTTCTATACCATCAACTACAAGTAACCTAGGGAACTTGTCCATCAGTCCTAGACCTATTATGCGAATGTCAATTTAGTCTAAACTTTCCGATTTTATCAATTTAATCATAAATCTTTGCATGAAATTCCAATATAGTCCTTCTAACCAACTTTCGTCGGAAATTATTAATACCACGGCATGCCATGCAAGATGACCGGTGATGACTAGAGCAATGTCAATAGTTTCTACGCCGCGAAAAATTAACCGAAATGACCACATTGGAATTTCACGCAAAGATTTATAACTAAATTGATAAAACTGAAAAGTTTATAACTGAATTAATATATGTATAATTGATTAGATAATTTTTCCTAAATAAACTTATTTGAACTCCTCATGCAATTTTAACTCATTTTTTACTTGGCCGATTAGGCACTGAAACACTTTCGTGAACTTAGAGGTTATTTAAAGAAGTTGGAGTTTCATCAACATAAAAAATACAATGAAAAAAATTGGGTTAGTTGCCTGAGCTTATAGGCCCTAGTTTGTACTAAGTGTGCCTAGTGCCTGGTCCGACATTGAGGGACGAGGCTGGGCACATGAGAACTAGACGTTCCACGTGTCGATAAGATTAATCAAGAACGGGTTTGAGAAAATAGAAAAAGGAAGTGGCATTATTTACTTTCACATTTTTAATCTAAATCATGCAAGAGATGTCCTTATATTAAGATCGATGTCATATTCACGTGCTAAATTAATAATTAGAAGCAAAAAGTCTAACTAACATCAACTTGTTAAATTAACAATTTTGTTAGCATTAAGTTCGATGTAATTCAAGTAAATTACATGCACGAAACTCCATCTATGAGGAAATGTATCGATTAAGTTTAGCCTAACTGTATGAATGTCAATGACGAATATTTAGTTTTTAGCTACAAGTGAACAATAATGGTAAGAAAGAGTGACAGCATTTAAATAAAGCAAAGTTTAGAAATGCATTGTAAATTCAAAGGGAAAAAATAATAATTATCAAGCTAAACGGCAGATTTCCCCGATAAAAATAATGACTTTGACATATTTAGCGTGTAATTTGGTGGAATAGTCAATAGAAAAGGAAAGCTAATTAATAATTGGATTTATTAATAGACTTAATTGGACAGGTGGACAAGGAAAAAAATGACTGTAAGATTAAGAAACTACGAATCTAAAAGCTATGGTGATTATCGTATGTGTAATATGAGTATATAAAGTTTGGTGATAAATTATACGTTTAGAGAGATATTCAAAGATAATTTACATTGCTTTAACGAAAAGATTTTCTTATTTAAGCATTTAGATCTTGACCGTATCTAATTTTACTATATGAGGGATATTATTATTATGGTGCAGCTAAATATGCGCAATACGGTATCTTGACCCATCATGCACTTGTACTAAAGTCATTACTCTTATTTAATCGAGTGCCACTAAAAAAAGTCTTGCTAAGTATTGACCAAATTCGAGATCTTAAGTTCCGTCGTGATTCTAGACTTATATCTGAAAAGAATTAGATGCTTTCTGAAAATAAACTTGACATTTTCTTTGCTTTTCTTTCTAACCCCTTTCTTGCAATATGACTCCTTCTGTTAGCTAAGTAGTGCAAAAAAGGAAGTAATTTCACATGCGGAAACGAAGGACAAATTGAAAAGGAAAGAAAAACCCATTTTCTCAACCTTAATATGGTTTATAGAATAAATAGTTTACCGGTCCTTATAAGTAGGACCATATATGTTACCCTACAGGAGAGAATCCTAAAGATCTCTATTAATAATATTTTAGAAGTCGAAGATTATCTCCGAATATCTCATGTACTTCTCAAAAATAAATCTCTTTACTAAAAACTGTGTTTTTGATGTTTCATGGTTCAACTATTCCTTCATATCCTTTTATTATATACTCTCCCACTCTCGACAAGAGAATCCTAAAAAGCCGTAACATCAACAGCATCATTTCTAACCTTTC
Source organism: Eucalyptus dawsonii (assembly GCA_016097615.1). NCBI lineage: Eukaryota > Viridiplantae > Streptophyta > Magnoliopsida > Myrtales > Myrtaceae > Eucalyptus > Eucalyptus dawsonii. The sequence goes on along the minus strand of CM027879.1, from coordinate 25,248,671 downwards.
TTTAATGTTTTTCGAATTAGTTATATTTGATCTTGCTCAATTAATCATTAGTTTTTATTATCATGGCAATGCACGGGTCGAGATATGATGCCTAGTTTGGTTCAACCCTAGTCGTACCTGATCATACCGAACCCTCATTGCTCGGTCGGTGGCCCCCGGGATTATCGGGTCGTGTCAGCTGAGCCCCAAGCTGAGTGCAGCTTTGACGTCCAGCCTCCATGCAAACCCTCCCATCTCCTCCATCCTCCACACATCGCACGGCACTATCCTCGCCGCCCACTTCTCCTCGCCCCACCACGGGTGCTGCCGCCGCCTCAATGTCGCCCTACACGCGAAGGCCGCGCGTGTCTTGGGCAGCTCCTCTTTCGCCATCACCCGCACCGCGATCTCTGCCGGCAGCGGGCCGCCGTCGGCGCCATCGTCCGCCAGATGCTCTCTCATCACCATCCTCTCGAACGCTCCGTTCACCCACTTCACCGATTGCTCGGATCCGCTGAGGAACCCGGGGCACGCGTCCGCCTTGAGACTCCTCACCCGCTCGGCGTCGGTGAGCCCTACCAGCTGATGGTGGTCCTGCGCGTCAATGTGGGTGTCGGCGACGGACTCCACAATCACCCAGCATTCCAGCACTGTAGGGTATCGCATCCGGTGAGGCGACTGGAAGGGCGGGTGGATGAGATCATCCGACCTGACCACAGGGGCGGGACCACATTAGGTATGGCGAGATTCACGGTGCTGAATTCAGGACGAGAGTGGGTGCTGCAACGATCGATGCTGCTGCGCCATTGAGGTTCCTCCTTCTCGGATTGCTCAGGCTTTGCTTTAAGCGCTTTAGATTCTCCATGATCAGCTTTCTCGGGCAACAATTGGAGGGTCACTATTCCCTTCTCCAGCCCCGACGAATCATCAGGCCCTCCTTTTCTTTTGGCCCTTGCGCTGCTCTTTTCCTTTTGGTGGTGGTGCTGCTGTCGTGGTTATTATTACCGCTGCAATTACTATTGGCCTTGGCCTTGCGAACCCTAACGTACTTCCTCTTGGTCCTCGCGCCCGAAAGTAGCCACCCCTTGCTCCCCACATGCGACCCGCCTTGGCCCGGGTCCTCCGCTGCCGGCTTCGGGGCGATAGGCCGGAACCGGAGCATCGCCTGGTCGATCCCCGCGCCCCCACGCGCCACGCCGCCCGCCGGCCCTTTGTTAAGCCCGTCCGCCCTACCCATCTCGCCCCCCACAGCCGCCTCCGCCGCCGCTCACCGCCACCAAAGACCCTCTCTCTCTCTCTCTCTCTCTCTCTCTCAGAAAGGTTTGAAGACTGACGGAGTAAACATTTTTTTTTTTTTTTTTTTTTTTTTTTTTTGGGAGGGGCGCCTTTCGGCCTAAGAATACGGAGAGAGAGGAGTTGGTAGGAGCGGGAGAGAACCACGTGTCTAGGGCATTCCCCAAACATATGGACGACGCGATTGGTCCAATCGCTAGGCGGAGTGGGGGCCCACAGGGCACATCGGGGCAGGGGAGGGTGAGGGGGGAAATCGAGCCTCCTGATTGGCACCGGCGGTTCCAGCCAATGGGAGGCGCGACCGTGTCGAGCACTGCCGATAAAGCGATGGGACACGTGGTGCTCGTGCGGACTTAGCGTCCGGTTGTCCCTCAGCTTTATATTCAATCGAAAAGGAGGGTTTTGCATCGTTCGAGAGAATGGGCGCCGTGGCGCGCCCTCCTTGGCCCGAAGGCGCATATTTGAACAGGAAAGTCGACCGGGGAGCTGTGGAGAACACCCCCACGCGGGGTGAGGCGCGTGGTGCTACACGGCGCTGGCGGCTGGCACCGTCGGGGGCACGCGCGGGAGGGGGTGTTGGCCTTGGGAGGTACGACGAGGACGCGTGGATGGTCCGATGGCGGTTGCGGATCCGTGACAAGATCCGCCCACGTCATCCGAGGAACCCGATCGGCTCGGTCTCTGTTGCCGTTGCTGTTGTTTCGAGTCGAGTCGAGTCGGACTTGGATTGGATTTGGATTGGATTGGCTCCGGGACTCCAGCGCAGATGGTCCTCCTTTGATAGCGAAGTCTCGCTGCTTGCTACTGGTCCACTCCCCCTTTAGGACATGCCTTGTTTTTCCAATCATCTAAAAATTCACCCTCCCTTGGAACTTTCTCCACAACATTTTCTAAACTTATTTAAATTTATAAATAAATAGATAAATCGCGAGATTACTATATGTACATCTACGTGTCAGCAATTATATATTGTTAAAATTTCGAAATTTTTTTCATTAAAATGTGTCCAATCGCAAGTTTTTTATATTAAACTAAATATAAAACTTTATCGAGACACACCTTTAACACTGACGCCAACCAATCACAGAAAGGTATAAGTATACCACCAATACCAACACTAAGTCGGTTTTCATGGTGTTTTGAACTTAAGTGATCATTCTAATATTTATTTATGGTCTATCACATCACTTTTTAAATTTGAAAGTTGCGAATCGTGATGGATTTTCGATTACTCTCTTCTTAACCTAACATTTAGATGGCTAGAAGTCAAAATAGACTCGGCACAGTGCTCATACAATGGATTTAACCATTTTATTCACATACCTAGATGACAACTTCCTTCAATCATGGTTCAAAGTATGGCTAATTCCAACTTGAGTGCGTCACATCAATAGTAGAATTGAAATGGTATTATTTCCTTCATTCAATAACACAAGATGATTAGATTCCAAAACTTAGATAGTCCAAAATGTATGTCCAACATGCATCGTCATACTATGATCACGCTCTATAGGAGACTCATTTACAATCTAAATGTAGATCTATGGTGAGAAAATTAACATTCATTAGAGTAGCGATTTCTATAACCTCACTGTGAATTATCATGTTCTCAATTCAAAACGAAACCGTATCGAAATTGCACATGGATCTCTTCGAGCTAAAGAGAGCCAAAATCAAAGAAATGTATCTCGCATGTTCGCACGCATTCACTTCCATGTGGAAGTTGGACGGTCCGTATAAATGACGCCGATGAAAATGATGACTAATCATCCATCATCATGCTCAGCTCTGGACTGAATCAATAGGAGGATGCCAACGCATCTAGCCCTATAGGAAAACGTCCGATTATGCGTCACTTGAACCCAGACCACGTGTCAGCAAGAAGAAAAGAATCAGCCCGAGAGCTTGCATTTCCTCAAGCCGGAATGGTGGTGTTCTACCAACTTTGTGACACCACATTCCGAGGTAACATGCATTCTAGCCGTGGACCAGCACACCTTTTCTGACATCGATGAAGCATGTGCTCGTCCACCAATGGACAGCATGTGCCAGTAAACATAGTCACTGTCCAAATAAAATGTGAGGATTGTGGTTTATTTCTCGCACATATTGCGGTGTAAAACCCAAAGACGGTGCAAGCCAAAGCTTTCTTCGACCACCGGCCGGCATATTGTCTAGATCACACTCCCAATGCCTTCACCAGAGAGTGAACTCGAAGATTTAGTTAAGCTTATTCTAAGGCAGTCGATGGTTATTTAACCATAAAGGGTTTCATAGCTATCTCCCCAACTAAAGTAGCACTTGATAATGCAAGCTAACCTACCCTTTACAAGCCCCTCCCTGTTGACCAATGGCACGCATTCATGATGATGAAAGAGGTTCGATCTCTTTGCAAATTGTGCAATTTTTATTGCTTTATGTGATGGTTATCAAGACACACACACAGACACAGCCCCAACAACCAAGAAAATTAGATACGTGTCAATTTGGGACTCTCAGAAGCTTCCTCCCAAGGTCCTTACGTGTCCACAAGAGAAAGCCACAGCACACTTCAATCAATGTGAACAAATCCGATTCTTTTTTAAGCATATCGGAGCCTAGCTATCGGATCTTTCTTCTTCTTTTTCCACACAGTTCATCGCTCCTCTCTTCAATCCCCTTGCTTCTTAGCGTGTATATATATATATAGGAGGACATTCAGCCCCGTCCCTCGTCTATGTATCATCACTATTGTCTTAAAAGACACCTCGCACATCGCTTTTCTGTTATCTTGCTAGCATACGCAATCGTTCCTGAGTTAGGCAAAAGCTTTTCAGGGCCATTCGAAGATACACACAGATATATATATATGGTTATACCTGAGCTTGAAGTGACCCCCTGCCTGGAGGGCTTTGGTCCTTCGCATTATTTGTTTCAAAACCCTAAACCGAGAGCGGCCTTCACGTCGAGCCTCCATGCAAACCCTCCAAACCCGTCCAGCCTCCACACGTCGCAGGGCACGGTTCTTGCCCTCGCCCACCTCTCGTCCCGCCATGTCACTTGGCACGTGAAAGCCCGCTGGCACATCGGCAGCCTTTCCTTAGCCACCAGCCTCACCTCGACCTCCGGGGACGGCGGCCGATGAGGATGGTGCTCGACTTCTCCTCTATTTTGGCCGCTCGCGAACCAGACGTACGCGTCGTTCACCCAATGAACCCGGTTCTGGAAGTCCGACACCAGACCGGGACACATGTCAGACCGAGATTCTTTATCTTCTCGTCGTCCGTGCTCCCAGGGAAGAATTCCCCGACCGCTCCCATGCACGGATCGACGCCGACCCTCTCCACCGTCAGCCATGACACGGCGACGGCTCGCTTGAGCGGGTTCACCACCGTCGGATCCCACGAGTTCGCCCCGTGCACGTTTAACCTTAAGGGCCTTTCGCGATCCGGCTGGGAAACCTCCCTCGGGGTTATTATCATCGGAACGAGATCGAGGGGAACGCCGGAGGCCATCGACTCCCGCGGCTCGGCTCGCTCCGGCAGGAGCTGGAGGGTCAAGACCGGCTTCCCCCGACGGCGACCCCCGCTCTGCGATCTGCTCCTCATCTTGCACTGGCTATTATTCTTCCGAACCCTAACGTACCTCCTCTTCGCCCTCCTCTTCACGGCGAGCCAGCTCTTGTTCTCCGGGAGGTTACCGGCGCCGGAGACCGGTCCTCCTGTGACCGGTTTCGGCGCTATCGGCCTGAATCTGAGCATTCCCGGGTCGATTATCGGGACGCGCTTGTCGGCACCACCGCCAGATCTACCGAACCAGAACGCATCTCCGCCGTTCATGGAGGAGCTCGGCAGCCGCCACCACCAGCTCAGCTTCCTCGGGAGTTTCTAAACGGAGAAGAGAAGAATCTCGGGCCGTTGCTCAGGCTGGGAGCTTCGAGAGAACAGAACAGCAACAAACTCTCTCCATCTCCAGCCGATAATGAATGGGGATCGGCGAACACACGGTGGTCTGGTATAGAAGCACCACGTGTCTGAGCAAAGCGCGAGCCGATATTATTTTATGTAAAGGACCGAAGATTAATTGGACGGATGATTATGCAACAGCTACAGGCTACAGTAGATATGGGATTTTCTTTTTTCTTTTTTATTTTGCCTAATTTAGGATTTTGAAGAATCTCGAATTGAAAATTCTTATTCTGAGTTCGAGAATTTTTATATAAATTAAACCACATGATGGGGGGGCGTGAGACAACTGTTATTATAGGCTAGATAATGTCCCAACTCAGGAGCAGCCAGGGGATGTGATTGGAGAGGAGTTTTAGTTGAGGGGGGGGCCCACGGAAAAGTGCCATATTTGGAGTAATTGCTTGGTCTGTGGGGGCGGGGCCCACGCGGGGGGCTCCTCGGGCCAATGGGCGGCGGCTTTGTGGCCTGCACTCCCCGAGGAGATAGACACGTGGACGTGTGGCTGAAAGCGTCTCTTGCCCTTTCGCTTGCTTCGTTGGGGGGAGAAAAAGGCCAAAAGAAAATGCTGCTGCTTCTACCACGGAGTAGCGGCTTCTCGCCCGGGGACACGTGGCCGGATCTCACCGGCGGGATCGGCCAACATCCCGTGCCTTGGTTGGTTCGGTGCGGGGAATAATTAAATGGGGCTCGACATCGCGATTTGATTCGGTTGGTGGACGGTCGTTTCTCCGTAACGAGGAGACGCAGAAACATCCTTTCGAAATTTTTCACCTTTTTCACTCGCGGTTCAAATTTCGCGTGACCCATCTACATGTGCTCCAATCTCAGTTCAGTCCGGACATGTTTATCTCCATTTTTTTTTTTTTTACTATCAAAAATCTTAAATTTATATTTACGTCACATATTTATTCAAAATTATTTTGATGAAATGGTTATCTCATACTTATATCCATATAACATGTTTATTGTAAAAAAAATTTCTAACATCATATCAAGATTTCTTTTTCTTTTCTTTTTTTCCTTTCACCTTCGTTTTTACTGCCGCCCTTGTCACCGCTCCCCTTATTGTCACGATCACTACACCAATGCGGAAAACGAGCCCGGAAGATAAAAAGAAATGAAAACGAAGAAGAGGAAAAAAAACATACAATTAGTTGATATATTTTTGCCACGTGATGTTTGTTTTCCATCATCCGCCTAAGCATCACGTCAGATTTTCAGTAGCAATTGTAAACAGAATTTTGATAGAGGTAAACATATCATATGCTATATAGTGAATGTGTCGCACATATACAAATTTGAATTTTTTGTATCACGAAAAGAAAAGTTAAAGGTCTCTTGAGTACAAATTTGGAGTTTAATTTAGTGTAAATGTATCAGAGTGGATATAGTATTGGATTTTTTGTGACATTTTCCCAAAAAGAAATAATATGATAAATTCATCATCATTGGAGTGAGAAAATATGACTTATTATTTTCATAAACCTTAAATTATACCCATTGTACTACAAATGCTCCTTTACAAAAAATCCCAGAGTTATACTAACATGATGTATGTACCATTTATTTCAGTTCCATCCATGTGTAGCTTATAGTGTATATACCCTCATTGGGTATATAAGTCACACATGTATAAATTTAAGTTTGATTTTTACAATGTAAAAAAAGTTGAGAATATTTATGTCATGGTGGGTAATTTAATATTTTTAATGAACGAAGAATAAAGTTTGGGGTATATATGTCGTCATATTAGATGCAACTTGAAAGTTTTGGCCCCTTTAGTTTTTTTATAATATTAAAAGCATTGAAAACTCTAGCAAAGTTCAAAAAAATTTTTATCATTTGACTCAAATAATTTTTTGCCCGTTTTTGTTTGAACAAGAGCTGTAAAAGAATGACATCAACAAACTTGCAGAAAAGCACATAAACATTAGATCAAGTTTTCTGCTCTAGCCAGTACTCTCTTCAAGTTCTATCCACACTAATCAAACCATACCGACACTTGTCTTGTACTTGATTAAATAAATATTAAGATATCAGTTGTTCTTATCATGTGGAGTCATGGACTTCATTATCTACACATCCGATGTCAACGAGTTTTATCCTTGTATATAGCCAAGTCGAATGGACAAGTCTCAAAGTTGCTAGAATCAATTCCCTTTAGCAATTGACAGAGCCACGGAGCACTCATGTTGCTTCAACTTGGATTCGAATTATCGCTTCACTTAGTGCGGTAACTCAATCATTGTTGGATAACCTTACACATGTCAACTACGAGAATCAAAATTCGGATTTCAAGCATCCGGCACTAATTCACTGTATGTATATATATATATTAAACCCAATGGTTAAAGAGTAATTAGGTGATGACATGAGTTGAGTGCCCGAGGAATTTCAACTGGCTAAGACTTCACCAAACCCTGAATATCATTGTCGATGGGAGAGTGGTCAGCATCCTCGAACGTGGAAAAAGTTGACGTGAGCCGAAGGGACGACGCGTGTCCCGGGCTGTCCAACGGAGACGCAGACGCTCGTCCTCTTCACCTTTCTCTCTCTCTCTCTCTCTAGATAATCAGAGAGAAGAAAAGGAAGGGAGGGAAGGGGCAAAGGAAAATGATTCCTCCTCCATCCCGACGAAACGCAATGAGTGCAGCGCAGGGGAGGCAGGCCAATGGGATGCGTCGTTTTGGCAACATCAACATCATGTCCGACGTACGATCGAAAAGATAAGAGCCGTGCGCCATCGAATCATCTTGCTCCAAATGCTGACGGCCCACAACCAGAAAAAAGAAAAAGGAAAAAAATAAAAATAAAGGAGTACGTAAGAATATTTTTCGATATGTGGTGTCAGTTGTTATTTTACATGTCCAGCGAAATCCGGCTCTTCACCTGGAGAGAGCGATTTCGCACGCCCGATTGAATTGACCATGATGGTTTTCTCAGAGATGTTCTTCTTGGGTTTTGCTTACTTGCTTCCATGAAAACAGACCGATCTCGGGAGTACCGATTAGTCTTGTTCGTTCATTTGGGTACAGGGTTTACATATCTAGACGGGCTTCGTCGATGGTAATGTCCCCTTTTCTTATAAGAACTTGGGGGGGTCCAATCGTGACCCTATGATATTCGGAGTTGGTGGCTCGTTATGTCAGCGAGGAGCGATGATACGTTTGGGCTGTGGAATTGGGACGCGAGGAAAGTCTTATCAGATTCTCCATTATCTTCGTGGAATTCAGCTCTCTTGATTCTCTTTGCCTCCCCCGTTTCATCTGCCGCTCCAACCCAAAAAGTCGTGACGACCCGCATTTACCCCTCAAACCTCACCTTTCTATTTCACGTGAATCGTGTCAATGTCATGACAGATCGCTCGATGTGGAAGGCCGAAGATAAGCCGGAACCGAACACGGCCTCCTCTGGTGCTGTCCTGTCTGGGCCATGGATTCAGGACCAAGGGATGGAACTCTTTTGATGCTAACCGGGTGCTTCTGCAATTGTGGGGACATGAGTGTTCGCTGAAATTACAGTCTCAACTTAGATATCTGTAATCCATTAGTGACAGGGCAGGTCACTCTCGTAACTAGAGTGAAGGAACAAACGACATGCATCATGTTACAGAAACCTGCTGTCCAGTATTACTTCATCCAGGAAAAAAAGGATTCTTGAGGTGGTATTTCCAACTCAAGAACATAGCATAGGAAGATCAACATCCAAAACTCAAGTCTGCCATAAAGAAAAATAGCATCTTGCATCATGTATATCGAAAACCTTATTTCCATCTCAAATAGCGAAGAGAGATTCCTTAAAGTAACTACGTCGCCAAGTAGTCGATTGAATCAATTTTCGAGGGCGATAACAAAAAAATCATTTGATGAGAGCTTATTTCCAGCGCTCCACATGGCAACATATCTTAAGGCAGCTTAGTTGACAACGTCGAGAACCAACTTCCGCGACTTTAGCACCGACCATCTCAACCGCCGATAATAAGCAGCTTGCAGCAAAGCCAATGAAAGTACAAAGATCCACTTAAATCCCATCTGCATTCGAGGAAACAAAGAAGTCAGGGATGCAATTGTTTCCACTTTGATCCTTTTAACTAACAATGACCAAGTAAAAAGGTACCAGCTTCCTTTCTTCCATTTCTGGTTCAGCAGCCCAAGACAAGAATGTGACGACATCTTTGCCCATCTAACATCATGACATGGTGACGATTAGCAGCAGAAGATAATGAATTAGAAAAAACTAGGACGAGCTAGTTTGGAAACTTCGAGGCATTTAATTCTAATACGTGTCAACCTGTGCTTCAGTCGCAGATGTTCCATCTTCATACTCAACAGCTCCATCGTTGAGCATTTTAGGCATAGCAATTGCTCCACCGGGGAAATAGGGGTTGTAGTGTAACCCTTCTCTTATCTTCAGTCATTAAAAGAACGCATCAGGTTAAAACTTATCACCCAATGCCAATAACACATGAACTCCATAAGCAATAGAGTACGATAAGAAACTTCCGAAAGGGATAATCTCCACACTAAATTACCCATATCAAAGAAGGAACTCTGAATTGATTTAAGGTGGCAATATAAGGAAATCAAAGTAGAAGAGAACTGATTAGTAATTCTCCACCAAAGCAGAGGAAATCACAAGCAAAACATCCAGTGCATCAGCTTATTTTTGCCGGAAGAAGAAAGACCTAGCAACTCAAAATGTGAAATACAGGATATAATCATTCACAGTCCGCATAAAATATTATAAAGCCATTCAACTCATTATTCACCTCCATCAAAGTTGAATAAACTATTGTGTGAAAACTAGTATTAAATAAAGTGTACACCCCATTTCGGTTTTAGCTCCTACTTTCCAAAGGAATGATGAAAATAGGAGAAGCTTGGCAACCCTTACCATGACTTCAAAACACAAACAAATAAGGACAGTTTGAGTGTGTTAATGCTTAGGCTACCATAAATGCTACTGCTTTAGCCCACCAAACAAACGGTCATTCACAATAATTCATGAAAAACATATGTCGTCACGACAAATAATTACAAAAATACCTACCGCAACACCAGCTGGGGGATCACGGTAACCAGTTAGGAGAGCAAACACATAGTTCTGACCATTGTGCCGAGCCTGGAAACGAAAAGATTCACAATATTAGCGAAATTTCCAGCTTAATGTGATTTCTGTAAAGTTAGTAATAGAAAAACAAAACTCACTTTAGTTATTAGACTTAAGTCAGGAGGATAAGCCCCCCCGTTGGCAAACCTAGCTGCAGCTTCATTCGAATATGGTTGAGGGAAACGATCACTTAGTTTACCAGGACGAGTGAACATCTCACCCTCATCATTAGGTCCATCTTCCACCTCAATTTCAGCAGCCATGGCCTTCACCTCCTCTTCTGTGTAAGCAACCCCTACCAGATCACGGTATGATATTAGAGACATAGAGTGGCAGGATGCACACACTTGCTGATACACCTGGTGACCACGACGAATCCTGCCCATCCACAGTATTTAAGATGAGTAGTTGCCATTAGAATCAGATAGCAAATTACTTTAAAATAAAAGATGACTGAATTTGATGAGGATCAAAATCCCTAATAACAGGGTAAAAAAAAAAACAAGAATCAGAAAGGTAGAAGGAAAGTTCGTGCTTAGGATTCACATGCAGATTTACATAAGATTGAAAAAAATTTCACGATCATGCTCAAAATTACAAAAGCAGACTCATGAGCCAAGTGACAAGATTAACACTGATAAAGAAGTTAAACAGAGATCATGAAAAACTCACGAAGCATGGTCATATGAACTAAGAATGCCTTTGTGAGGCCATGGATAACTAGGGCACTCCAATCCATGTTCAGCCTCATCAGCAGATGCGACTGTTCCAAAGCTCAGGAATCCAGAAACTCCAGCTCCAACAAGTGCAATACTCCTGAAATAGTTTGTGTGTGCGGAGCTAGAACCATCATGACCTCTCTTTGAGAAGATAGACGACAACAAGGCAGAGGCCTGCTAACAGACAAACAATTTTCATAAGCCAACCACGTGAGAAACAAGCAAAAATGTGAAGAGATATTTGCAACTTTAGATTAACACTGTCCATGATCCGATAAAGTTAAACAAAGAATTACATTACATCAAATATATTACAAGCAAGAGACTATATGAAATAAGAGAGAGCTAATGGATTATCTTCGTAGGAATCAAAAATTCATGTTAGACAAAGGCAGATATAACATGAGAAGCAATGCAACTTCACAGATACAGAATGATGATATTTCATACTATCAAAATCAAGCGAACTACACCAATTCTGAATGTCTCTTTGATAGGCTTATTGTCCTTTTAAAGTAAAAGTCATCAGTGGCACTGGTAAATTCACCGCTGTGAGCACACCAAAATCTCATGCAGGTGCATAAAAGATTAATATGGTCACATCTCTGCAAGATCTGAACTAAAATGCAATAAATAGATGCCTGCGGCGGTTCCTAATAAATACATAAACCACCACCTGAGACTGAGGTTGAAGTTTCCTCCGTAGAAGCTGGTGGATTGCCCCTCCTCCAGCCATTTCACGTAGGCAAACCTTTCTGCTAGTGACCTAAAATCAAAGAGGAGAAAGCAAAAGAGCACCATAAGATAAAAGAATGCGATCGAGGAAAAGGAGAAAATTTATGAACTCCATTGTCCAGCAATAAAGTCATTTCCATAATGCCAAACTAATGAAAATTGCACGTGTCAGATTAAGAAAGCTACTCTGATTGATTCAGTATCAATGGAACAAGATTAAACATTGACATCCTCATAACCTTGCATCAAATGCAAGTAGACACAGATACAACTTATCAACATTCTACAAGCAGTGTGTCATGTGCATTAGGTTGGATGACTCTTCAGAAAAGCCAGAAAGCAGCTCATTCTGCAAAAACAGCGAGACCAAGTCATCTATTGAATTTCAGGGACAGTATCCAGCTCATTCTTAAATTTCTATAGGCAATAACAGGTTCGCATCATTGTATTAGCTTTGCAAGCAGCATTTTCTGTCTTGATTGCCTTAGGTTAGCATCACCCTTTGAACTGCATAGACAGAGTTAACATGACACTGCAGAATCCCCAGGGACGCTATTATCAAAAACAGGATCTCCTGAAGCTTCGGAGAACATGCGCTAACCTGAGGGCAGACACCACTTTTACTCAGTCTCTTTCAATTATTAGCTAAACGATAATGCATCGAGCTACTAAGAACAAACTTTCTTCCTTGCTGCGGAAAACCTATAAACACAAAATGGGAACTCTACAAAACGCCTCCCCGATCGCGTAGAGGAAAATTCCTTGGGAAGGTTGCAAAAACGCATTAACTCGATAGAAGATATTTCGTCGTTAGTTATAGGAATCTACTTCTCAAGAAGACCCTCGAGCTCTCCAGAGACACGTGACATTTCTTCGTGATCAATGCGACAATCGAGACGACCGCCCACGAAATCCGAACTCGACATCGTTTTAAATTCACAAACTCAAAATGAACGCGTAAAAAAGCGAACCCATTCAACCAATAACACCGCAAATCTATCCACGCACTCAGAGTCTCGAGCTAACAACAGCTACAACTAGACATGAATCTGCACCGCCCCAAGTCGATCGACCCAAGAAAAAAAAATCTCATCTTTCCTAAATGAAAACCGAACCCAGTAATTCCATTCCATTAAGCTACCTCACGCAGCTGAAAAAACGCTTCGAGGGTAAAGTCTAGAGAATGCAAACACACAGATTGGCGGCCAAATCGAAAAGCGCGAAACGATTCGGATCGAGAAAGCGTGGAGGCGAATTGCGGAGCGCTCACCCGGGGACGGCGGCGAAAGGCGAGAGGTCAAAGAAGGGCGACGCGGCCTCGGCCTCCTCGGGAGATCCAGAACACAGAGATGAGGACTGAAGAGAACCAGCAAGGCAACGAAGAATAGCGAAGTCAGGTGACCCGAGAGATAGAGAGAGAGAGAAAAACGGGAACGGAACGTGACGAGCCGAACCCTTTCCGTTCCGATGGGTCGGGGCCGATCCTGGGCCTTTCTCTGTGTGGTCTGGACTTCAGTCTGGGCCGTGGGCTTCTCGTTTTGCGGGCTATGACATCCTACAAGCCCGTCCAGAGACTCCATTGAAGCCTCGAGAATGGAATTTTCTGTTGGAAAATCCCAAATTTTAAGAATTGCTCTTTCGATCTTTTTACGAATTTTAAACTAAAAAGAAAAGCCGCCCTGCTATTTCCACCGCCACCACGTGCCTATGTCCCCATCGCCTACCGTTTAACAAAAAAACAAAAAGTACAAAAAAACAAAGAAAACTCAGCCGCATGGCAAGTTTTCAACTTCAACTTTCTTTATTAATTTAAAAATCTTCGAAATGGATGAAGATATTATTCACACCCACATGTTAAAAAACTTTCGTATCGAAAAATTGGTAAGCTACAAAACAATTAATCCATAATTCACGAAATTAAACTTTTTGAGTGACAGGAATCGATCCAATATGTTAATGGATACAAACTTACATTTCTTCTTTCGGCAATTCCGCCGGCAAAACTATCGAATTTCTTCTGCTGCACGCGTAATCCAAAAAAAGAGAGAGAAGAAAATAGAATAGAAGCCGAAAATAAAAGGAAAAGGAGACCAGAAAAAACCATTGGCGCCCAACTCTTTCCTGCCTCAGGAAAAGGAGGCTCCTCTCGAACCAACGTTCTCCCCCCGCCTTCCAACGCCTCTCTTTCTCTCTCTCTCTGTGGCAATAAAAATGGGTGTTTTCCATCGTTTGCGATTCACCGGTTCAGGACCTTTTCGGGTGAGCAATGGCGAGGACCGCCCACAAGCACGCCGCTTCGTCGACGCATTGGATCGCGCTGGCGACATGCATGGCTCTCCTCGGGGCCGCCCTGTTCGTGGACTTCCGGTGGGCCTACTCTTCTTCCTCGTCCTCTTCTTCCTCCTCCCCTCCTTCGGCTACCTCCGCCTTTTTGTCGCTCGCTTCCAACTGGGCTCTCGAGAAATCCGGAATCATCGTCTTCCCCGACCTCGGATCCCGCAACGAGTCTGGTGATCAGGTACCTCTGCTTTTGCTGCATTCGTGTGAAAGTCGGTTCTGTGCCTCGGCTTCTTTCTATTTCCTTGGCGCTTGTCTTCGCTAGCGGAAAAGTACGTTCGGTTTTCCCTTTTGTTTTTCAGTTTGTTTGTGGAATAGCCATTGACCAGCTTGATAGCGATCCCGCTCTGATGCAGCATTCTGCTTTGATCTTTTGATATATGAATAATGAGCTCAGAAATGAATTTGATTATTCCGAGTAGCATGGCGCATTCGCCGTTATTTAGAGAACGAGTATAGGGAGATTAAAATGCCAACTGAAGTAGCTCCATTGCCACGAACTTTGGTAGTTTCACTACCTTGTTTTGCATAATCAAGAACGAACATTGATGCGCTCTGCATTCCGAGATGATCAGAAAACCAGAATCTAGATCAGACCCGGATAAGATTTCTCCCCTTTCCTGGTCATTCAATGCCTTGGTCGAATTGTCGTCTTTATGTTATTGAATGAAGCATGTGATTTGTGATTGTGTCTGGGCAAAATTCCAGTTGCAGGAGGTACGTGCTCAAGAAGATCGTGGTCCAGGATCAGACGCTAAAGAAAAGCGTGATCAGGGACCGGATGCTAAAGAAAAGCGTGATCGGGGACCGGATAGATTTTTATCAGCTACTTATGCCGATTTACCCGCTCCAGACATGAAATGGGAAGAGATGCCGCCGGCACCTGTCCCTCGTCTGGACGGTGCTGCAATCCAGATCGATAATCTGTTGTACGTCTTTTCAGGATACCGCACTCTTGACCATGTAATAACCAATGTCCTCGACTTTTTTCTCTGCGAAGTATTTCATACCATTACTTTTTTTTCTTTTGGCCACGGACACGTGCTGCTATTAGATCTCTGGCTCCTAAATGCAGCTACCATTTTTAGAGTTTGCGATATGCGTGCAACTGGCTGACCGGATTCCGCTACTTTCACGCTTGCATTTCCAGGTGCATTCTCATGTGGATGTGTTCAACTTTACTAGCAATACATGGGGAGGGAGGTTCGACACGCCGAAAGATATGGCGAATTCACATTTAGGAATGGCAACTGATGGAAGATACGTCTATATTGTCTCAGGCCAATACGGTCCACAATGCAGAGGGCCGGTGGCTCATACTTTTATCCTCGACACAAAACGAAGAAATGGGATAAAATGCCCCATTGCCGGCCCCAAGGTATATAAGTTCACTGATTAGGCGTGAAACACGACTGCAAATGTGTTTAGCCACCATATGGTTGACTCGATCTTAAGTGATGGTGGGTAATTTTCACGTCCTTCAGGTATGCTCCCGCTACGCAATTATGGAGAGGTAGACTTCACGTGATGGGTGGAGGCAAAGAGAATCGCCATACGCCTGCGTTGGAGCACTGGAGTATAGCAGTAAAGGATGGCAAAGTCTTGGAGAAGGAATGGCGAACTGAAGTGCCCATTCCTCGCGGAGGACCACACAGGTATGGGAACAATCTATCTGGTAATTGCAATTCACGTCCAGAGATTGCTCATTTAGGTTGAATAATGTGAGCTATAACTTAACAACAGCGGCTTTCTCTTCTCTATTTCCGGTGATTAAATAATTGATCAGTAATTTGGTTTTTGCAGGGCTTGTGTCGTGGTGGATGATAAACTATATGTTATTGGCGGTCAAGAGGGTGATTTTATGGCCAAACCTGGGTCACCCATTTTCAAATGCTCACGCAGGCATGAGGTATGTAGACTTGTTACCATAATTGAATAGAAACATGCTTAGATGCAATCTTTGCAGGTCATGCTATTCATCATCTGGTCGTTGCTTCTATTATCAAAAAGTGCATGCTTGTGTCATATGATGTTCCATTCGAGTTGATTCTTCAAACCGGGATCTTTCCTATTTCAGGTAGTCTACGGCGATGTCTATATGCTCGATGCTGGAATGAAGTGGAAAGTACTGCCTCCTATGCCAAAACCTAACTCCCACATAGAATTTTCTTGGGTGGTTGTGAACAATTCCATTATCATCACGGGAGGTACCACTGAGAAGCATCCAATAAACAAGAGGATGATACTAGTAGGGAGGTGTTCCGGTTCGATTTGGACACACTGGTACGATTTCTTCTCTCTCATTGAATATGAAGGACTGATGATGCAGGCGGGTGGAAAAACTTTTCCTATCCAAAATTCGACAAAAAGCAGAAAATGATTCGCCATTTGACGTCTATTCTAACGGAGTGCTCGCTTTAGGAAATTTATGTGGCCATTGTTCAATTTCTCTTTAGTAGTTTCTCTAGGTAAAATGGACCTGGCATGGCGGCCTTGCTCTGCCTGTTTCTTTAACGTCTTATTACTTCTGCACCTGAATGGTGATAACATTTGTGGACGGTGATGTTTTGTGGCAGAAATGGACAGTGATCGGGAAGCTTCCTTACCGCGCCAAAACCACAATCGCGGGCTTTTGGGATGGCTGGTTGTACTTCACATCAGGGCAGCGGGATCGAGGGCCAGATAATCCGCAGCCTAAGATGGTCATTGGAGACATGTGGAGGACCAAGCTGAGATTGTGATGCGAGTCGCGCTAAGTCGACCGTTCAAAGCATTGTCTTAGCTTAGATATTTTTTTTTTTCCCAAGCAAATTTTCTCTAGCCCCGGTTAATAGTCCGAGTATTCTTTCCTCAATTTTTCTACTTGAGCGAGGCATACAATTATTTAACTGCAGTTTGTTTTACATCCCTGTACAAAAGCGACAGTGTCTTGAATTGAATAGAGGAGAGCATTTACAAAGCAAACGCTGCTTTTAATTTCTCTGTCTTTTGGTGAATAAGTTATTATTTTTATGGAGTTGCTAGATCGAGATTCTTCCATTGTGCTTTATCATATTAAGTTTGCCTTATCTCTCGATGCTTTGAAG
The DNA here is from genome assembly GCA_016097615.1 of Eucalyptus dawsonii. NCBI lineage: Eukaryota > Viridiplantae > Streptophyta > Magnoliopsida > Myrtales > Myrtaceae > Eucalyptus > Eucalyptus dawsonii. The sequence goes on along the minus strand of CM027879.1, from coordinate 25,231,466 downwards.
TGTTCCAGGAGTGAAAGACTCGGATAGCCAAGGCTACATTATACGAGAGTCGGGGGGACAAAATTGTCCCATCCAAAAGTTTGAGTGTCCTGTCATGGATCTGATCAATCCGGACTTGTCCATGAGAAGCAGAACAATCTAATCCTACCTGGAAAAGGTATGGAAAATACAAAAAGAAATGGAGGAAGTCGCGTGCAAATGACCACAGCGGCTATGGTCTCTCTGTCTCTGTCTCTCTCAACCATCTCGTGGTGGTGACGGCCGCCGGCTCACGGTGGGTCACTATCCTGAGTCTATTCGACCAGTCACATTTGGGATAGTTCTCATTTTAACTCTTACTACCTTCTAAATTCATCTGTGGGTGTGTTAATAGCCAGCGATACATTTGATCATATAACAATACTGCATAAAGAAAGCCTATCCTCATCGTGCGGGTGATTAAATATAGCCTAAGTGTACGAGTTACTGACATGATTTTATTCATCTTGTTCTCTTATAATTAATAGGCTTGGGTGCCAACCTCCCCGGGCGATTTGCTTTCAATTGCAATACACTTTTCCTTCGACATATTTCTTGCTGGATCTTCAAAAGGCTGTCCCGAGATACTCGTACCACCCATAAAAATAAAACACTCTTGATTCTCAAAAGAATCAGGTAAACTTCAGTTGTATCCAAATTGACATTTCCTTTTTGCCCTCCCTACGAAACTCATCCGAGAAGAAATGATGTAAAGACCTCTTTTTCATAACTCCACGAGTTGAAAATAGCAAATGAAGTACTTGAAAATTGTGGAGTCTAAAAGGCCGAGCACAGGAACAAAGTTTACATTGCCATCAGTCGTCTCTGTTTACATTCACATTTACAAAAGGCAGCAAGACAATATCCAGCACTAATACTTACAAAGCAATTGGTGCCCGCAAAAAAACATCTTATTGCCTAATAAAAAGATGAACACTTCACATGAAAGTCACACAGAAGACTTCCTATGAGGAAAGGGGCGGGGGACAGGGGACTAGTTAGCCTCTTAACAGTAGTAAGGAGTACGAAAGGCCTACCGAGAGTATCTTCATCATGGAACAGTTCACATCTTCCTCAAACCTAAAACACAGTGCACACTCTTGTCTTAAGGCCTGGATCAAACCCGCTGAGGTGGGGTTCTACATCAACTCATTTTTGGATAAAAACCCATACCCATCTGTCCCACTGTACCTGCACAACATGCGAAGAGCAGTTGAAGAAGACAAGTAGGGATCATCAGATGAAAGCGAGTAATCTGACATCAGCATCTCGATTCAAAATCACAATGATGACTCAAATTCGGTTCCTAAATTCTAAATTGGCAAAACTCCGATGAAAAATGGATCATCTATTTGTTATTTAAACACAACAAGGAAAATAGTGTTAACCATGTCCAGGCATGGGATACCGAACACCACAAAGATGTTTAATAAAATGAGTACATCACAATCACATATGCTCACTACTAAGCAAAGAGCATACAAGAGAGAGAGAGAGAGAGAGAGTCCACTGCAAATTAAATTGCTCCTCTGCAGCCAATGCTTTAAGCAAATTTCGGTTTTCCAGTCGCGGATAAATTCTGTCAGTTGACTTGATTTACCATTCGCAATCAGAATATATAAATGAGAGTTAATGCAAAAACTGTAGATTGTGACTGACCTGATTGTAATCTTCCACTTGAACTCCCCAAGCATCTGGATGCAAAACTATTACAACTTCTTTCTACATCATACAGACATTTCTAATTTCTGCAGAAAAATAAACCAAAATAAATTAGCAAAATAATGAGAGAAACCGGTTAAATCACAAGAAGAAAGAGCAAGGAAAGAGAGTATTGCCTTTCATTTCAAGTAAGGAGCATAAGGAGCAGGACAGGGAGAAACAGTGTGATCAGGTAACTGATTTATCAGATCAACTGCTGCCTGCAAGCATGAATTTAGAATTTTCTTTTCCAACCGCACAAGCTGCGTGGCAACTTGCTTCTTTGGGTTTAAAGAGGGATCTGCCAACTAATGATGAAAGAGGAAAGGTAATGAAACCTCAGCAAACAGCTTACAATTGGCATCTTAGAATGGAGTACAGCAGAGTCAAATTACCAAAGTCTCATCTTCACTCAAGGTTGTAGGATAGCCAGCAATCCGTGACTCAAAATATTCAACTAATTGGTCCAAGACAGCCCTCTCTGTGCAAGGACTCACCTGAAGAAAACATTCGACATTTCACAAATTAATTCTTACCAAAATAACATGAGACTTACAGAGCTTCTAAAGCAAAAGACCATCAGTGAACTCTCTTCTCTCTGGATATACAAACAGTATTACATAGAGTAGCATCAGTGAACTGCAGATGAGGTCACTCTGAGAGACCCATCGAGAATCAGAAAAACTGAAAAAATAGCCGAAAACTAACATGTCATCCCCCAGAGTTTAATTTATTATTCAAACTATCTAAGCTAAATGCTAGATAAATGATATATGCATTAAATATAACATGAGAGCACTTCAAAACTAAAATTGGTTTCAAAGGAAAAAACTTACAGGACATATTGGACCTTGGGATGAAATGACTGACTGCATATCTGAAGGATCCGAAACATAGCCCAATCGCAAATAAGGAAGCATATCCCACACAGCTTCCCTTTCCTTTCCGGCATACACCTGCACAGCATAGCGTTATAATACTCATGATAGGTAAATCCAAGCTACTAATTTGCCACAAAAAATTTCATACATAAAAGAGTTGTTTCGAAAGCTTTCCGTTTCGTTGAGCAACTATTCTTTTATCCTGATATTGAGGATCCTCAGTATTCAAAGAAGCCTAAAGAGACACAAAGGAGGAAAGCATATTAGAATGTTTGACAAGCATACGATAAAACGACACGGAAAAGAGCAGCCACTTTTACCTCAACCCCAAGCCGATCATAAGAGTTATCTTCATCAACAAAACCATAATTCAAAAGCAATCTTGAGTTAGGCTGTGGTCCACACCTAAGACCAAATATAACAACTAGTAAGGTTGCACTAAAGTGCAGAAGAAGGATGCCTTCAGGATTGCCAAGAAAAGAAGGAAGAGCTCAATTTTACACTGAAAAGCCAACATCAGGAATAGAAGAATTTATACCAAACAACTATTGGTTCTCCAGCCTTATATGCACGATCAACCACTAGTTCAACAGCACCATCAACGGCTGTCAACATTGCCTTGCAATTGCTTCTATATGTTAGCAATGGGGGACCAAGAGGAACTAAAGCAAATCTTCGTGCAAGACTGACTTTCTGAAATTAAACAAGAGTCATCTGATTAAACAACTATAAAATAGTTCTCTAGTGAGAACAACAGTGCTTTCTTTCCCAATGCAAGGTATGAAGAGCAGCACCTGCAAATGCACCACGCAAGATTGAATTGCCACAAAGGCTTGCTTGAAAATCTCAAACGCAAAGGCCTCAGTTGGAATATCATAAGGGTATTGCTGCAAGATCAAAAGAAGGTAGTGTCACTGAGTTAGCATAATTACTGGCAAAAGTACAGACAAGAAAATTACTGGTGATAGGAAATGGACAAAGAAAAAGGTAAAGAACAAAAATTATTACCTGAAACAAAGAACCAGCCATAAACCAAACAGTGTCAAGCTCATTGTATTCTCTTCTGATCCCTTCAGCCCTCTCAAGCACTTCGGCCTAATGCTCCGACACAGAATGTAGAGTTTCAGACTTTTGAAACATAAAACATATAAATGCACTTTGATGTAGTTGTCGAAGCATTGACTACAGAGCAACTACAACACCATAGTGTTATAGTACCTTTGTTGGACTTCCTGTTAAGTAATCAAGTTCAGATTCTGCCCATAAAAGCGGAGATTCCACTGCCAACTGGCCCCTTCCACGCTGACGATCAAGCTCCCTTATGTAAGGGTACCAGAAAGACTTCTTCCTTGCTTCTTCTCATACATTAGATACAAGGCCAAGCATGCCAACTCCGACAATTTGTTCGTGGCTAGTAGTTCCGCTGCAGAGGCCCATGAGATTCAAGCAAATTATGTGCAAGCTAAAAGCTGTTGTACTTGAGGCTCCAGAGAACACTAGCGAATTTAAAATCAGTTGCAGGCATCACAGCTTTATCGAGTAGAAAAAGGGTGCTAGGTGCAAAACAAAAAAGACCCAGAAAGCAAATTCTCTATCTAATACTTGCACCACCCTGTAGTAAAATTTCAAGGACATCCATTCATAGTCCGGGGACCAGGCACATAAGTGGCATGTACCATATTTTACCAAATTCGGGATACACAACAGCTTCAGTCAATAATTATCAAGTGTATACTCTGTTCTAATTTTAAAATCACCCCTCGTGCAGTCATTGCTATTACAATCACGATTGCTTTGCCAAAGAAAGTACGCGCCATCCTAACAATTCCATGTCATGGAAACAAGTCCTAAGACTAAATTACAATTCTACGACATGCCGTACAAACTGCCCGCAGAAAAACCAGTAAAGAAGGTTCCGAAGGAAAATGCACCTTACCAATAGTCTCGTTACCCAGCACTCTCTCCAGCGTCACAACCAGCGAATTCGGAACGGAGAATGCCACATCGCCCACCTAGTCAACGGAAACAATTTTCAGCCCTCAAAAAGCCTCACCAATTCAGCAACCGGAAATCAAGACATCGAGATTCGCGACATATCACCGTCCCCCGAAATCCGCACCTGAAGATCTTCGCTGGCGGCGACGTAGTGTATAGGCTGGTGCCTCTCATTGTGCGACGCCCTCTCCTTGAGCACGACCTTGCATGGTGGAAGCCCGTTCCGGTGCATCCAAGACTTCAAGTCATCCTCCTCCCTCTTGCTCACGACGACCTCGCCGCGCCGCTTCCCCTCCTCCTCCCTGAGCGATCCCCCCACCAGGGTCTCGGAGCTCGACGCCAGGCACAGGTTCCGGCGGCGCGACGGCCGGAGGGCCGCCCGGCTCCTGAGGAGGAAGGCGGCGGCGGAGGCGGCGGGGAGGCGTGGGGAGAGGGAGCGGAGCGGGAGCGAGACGGGACCGTTGCTCAGGTGGGTGGCGTCCATCTCCGGCGAGGGAGGTGGTTAGGGTTTTGGGGGAGTGGAGAGAGAAATGGGTTCTGGTCGTCGTTGCTCGGGGTGAAGAAAGATCTTTGCTTTTCTCGGTTTTTTGCTGGTGGGGAAGTTCAGAGACGAGATAAGAGAGAAGGAGAGAGAGACGGAGACGGAGACGGGAAGGGAAGGGGTGGAAAGGGAAATGGCGTTCGAAGGACGAGCAGATTCTTTTTCGATTGGAGGGAAGAAACAAATGTTTTTTTTTTTTGTCCCTTCATAAATTTGAAATAGTAAAAATCTCTCGTAAAATTATTGAATCGAATCAAATTGAATCGACGGAGACTAAAAGTTTCCAAACTTGTAAAATTAGTTATCGTAATCTAACTATGATAATGAATTCAATTTGCACAAAGTTTCCTTATTTTTTAGAAAAAAAGTCATTAAAAATCTTAAACCGTGTTCAGTATAATAAATTTACTCCAAAAAAATTTTTGACATAAAAAAACTTCAAATTTTATTAATTATGACACATTTATCTAAAACTTTATGATTGAAAGGCATCTTCATCTAATAGTTTTTTCTTTTCTTTTTTTTTTTTTCCTTTTTCTTTTTCTCTTTCTCATGATGGGGGAAGCGGACTGAAGCAAGGGTTGCAATCGCCGGTGTTAGGGAAGGGATGCCCTCACTTGAGCGAGCGAGGGCAACCCTTTAGACTAGATCTAGTGAGGAAGGCACGACTCCAACTAGGGTCGTCCTCACCTACATTCAACGAGGGTTACCCTCCTCAAATCTAGTGAGGGTAATTTTTACTTGAGTCGAGTTTTCTTTCATCAATGGCAAAGGGAAGAGATAAAAGAAAAAAAGGAAAAAAAAGTTTCAAGGCAAAGGCTACCCTCGCAAGATTCAGAATAATGTGTTACACGAGTATAAATTTAAATTTTTTTACATCAAAAAAAAAAAAAGTTTAGGATAAATGTATCATAATTGGTAAAATTCAAGATTTTTTTTTGTGTTACAAAAAAAAGGTTGGGATAAATTTATTATACTAGGTAAAGTTTGGAGTTTTTTGTGGTTTTTGTTTTTATTTTTATTTTTATTTGTCAAAGTGAGTAATTATTGTGTGGCCTCTTGTATATTAGGTTTTTTGATTGGGAAGAGAGGAATAAAAGTTGTGAGGATGCTTTGTCAAAAGAGAAAATGCAAAGACATTTTATAATGGTAGATCAAACCAAAATAAGTTTCTAAATTGTTTCATTCAAGGTTTTATGCGGATCTTAGCATCTCTCTTAGCATCTCTCTAATGTAAAATATTTAAAGAAGAGAGTTGACTATAGAGCTCCAAAAAGATACCGCATGGATACCGATATATTAAAATAATGAATGTAGTCCGGCAACCCGCCACAGACGACCCCTATTAGTAGGAAACTACTGCTGTCTTGGTCAGATTACCCAGTAACCAAACACCAAGGATCACGATCACCGGGTCGGGTTCGGTCACCAATATTCGGCCCAGAAAAATGGGCCTCCAAGCGTACACCGCTCTGCTTCCATTTTCAAAGCCCAAGCCCGACACCGGATCGACCACAGAGCCCACGAAAGAAACGCATCACCATCTCCGATCTCTCCGTCGTTTTGCTGACGGATCCGAAGCTAAGACCCCATTCTTTTCCCCCAGCTCCGATCAACACCATCATCGCCACCGCTCATGCTCGCGGTCCTCGATCTCGCGCCGTAGCCACGATCTCCGCGCGCTTCGTCCGCAGCGAATGCGGAGCTGAATCGAACCGCTCCGAACGCCGGCGGCGACGATGGACATCGTCTTCGCCCAGATCCAGGCCGACCTCCGCTCCAACGACGCCCTCCGCCAGTCCGGCGCCCTCCTCCAGGCGCTCCAGCACTCCGCCGCCGGCCGCGACATCTCCGTCATCGCCAAGTCCGCCGTCGAGGAGATCGTCGCCTCCCCGGCCTCCGCCGTGTGCAAGAAGCTCGCCTTCGACCTCATCCGCTCCACCCGCCTCGCCGCCGACCTCTGGGAGACCGTCTGCACCGGCATCCGCAGCGACCTCGAATTCCCCGACCCCGACGTCACCGCCGCCGCGCTCTCCATACTCGCCGCCATCCCCTCCCACCACCTCTCCAGGCTCATCACCAGCTCCCACAAGGAGATCAACGGCTGCTTCGACTCTCCCAGCGACAATCTCCGCTTCTCCATCACCGAGACTCTGGGTTGTATCTTGGCGCGCGATGATTTGGTCACGCTGTGCGAGAATAATGTCAGCTTGCTCGACAGGGTTTCCAATTGGTGGGCGCGGATCGGGCAGAATATGCTTGACCGGGCCGATACGGTTTCTAAAGTAGCGTTTGAATCCGTCGGGAGGCTCTTCCACGAGTTTGATAACAAGAGAATGAGTCGATTGGCGGGTGATAAGTTAGTTGATAGTGAGAACTCGCTGGCAATTCGGTCGAATTGGGTATCTTCCACGGTGGATTTCGTGTGGAAGAAGCGCAATGCTTTGATGGCAAGATCGTTGGTCCTGCCTGTAGAGAGCTTTAGGGCTACAGTCTTCCCTATAGTGTATGCTGTCAAGGCGGTGGCTTCTGGTTCAATCGAGATCGTGAGGAAGCTTTCGAAGAGTAATTCAAATGCAAGCGTGATTGACTTGAATAATGCGGAGAGATTGGTGGGTGTTTCGGATGTTGTTTCGCACCTGGCGCCCTTTCTGGCTTCTTCCTTGGATCCGGCATTGATTTACGAGGTCGGTATTAACATGTTGTATCTGGCTGATGTACCTGGTGGGAAGCCAGAATGGGCTTCACAATCAATTATTGCGATCTTGACTCTCTGGGATAGACAAGAGTTTTCTTCTGCCAGAGAAAGTATTGTTAGGGCTGTGGTTACGAATCTGCACCTTCTCGATCTTCACATGCAGGTATGTGTCCGATTTGCTTCCTTTATTCTAAAGTACACTCATCTTTTTGTAGAAAAATTGTGGCTGAACTGATCTGCCTTCTTTTTATCATAACTGTTTGATTTCACTGATGATCATATGTGATACAATAAAGACTCATTACGTTATGCAATCTCTTTTCATTCTGCTGCACCTAGCACAAAATACTGTCAAGCAGACTTCTAGGTGCTGTAAGTGCTGGCTATCGGTATTCCTAAGTCGAGTATGAAACTGAGATAATGCTGGATTCCCTAAGGTATATATATGAAACTACATTCCACACTGATTTGAAGAACTGTTAAGGGGCATTTAACTAGTGTGCCATTATCTAAACCAAATAAAAATTTACCAACCAATTTGGTCAAATGGTCTTAATGTACCTATCGTTATTTACAAAAGTATTAGCTTTTGTTATATCTACCATTACTTGCAGTGTCCGATTGGAGTCTGCTTTATTACTTTTCTAGGATCTCTATAGGATCTCCCATGTAATTGAATTAACATGTAGCCTAACAATGAATATCTGGAAGTCGTGCATTATGATGTTTGAGATAGAATTCCTCAAATGCCAACAAGCTAATATCTGTGAATTGAATGCATGAAGGTTTCTCTTTTCAAGAGGCTGCTTCTTATGGTAAGAAACCTGAGGGCAGAATCAGACCGCATGCATGCCATGGCCTGTATCTGTCGAACCGCTCTTTGTGTTGACCTTTTTGCCAAGGAAAGTGTTCGAAGGGGTCAAAAACCTCTAGCTGGAACTGGTATTGCTTCCCTTTTTGAAGATGCAAGGATTAAAGATGACCTCAATAGTGTTACTAGTAAAAGCTTATTCAGGGAGGAACTAGTAGCATCACTGGTTGAAAGTTGCTTTCAGTTGTCATTACCTTTGCCTGAACAAAAGAACTCTGGCATGGAGAGCAGGGTCATTGGAGCCTTGGCATATGGAACTGGTTATGGTGCACTTAATTGGACAGAGCCTGCTTTGGAGGTGGTGGAAGTCTGTAGACCTTGTGTCAAGTGGGACTGTGATGGTCGGACGTATGCAATCGACTGCTATTTGAAATTGCTTGTTAGACTTTGTTATATATATGATACAAGGGGTGGTGTTAAAAGAGTCAAAGACGGGGCTTCTCAAGACCAAATTCTAAATGAGACCAGACTGCAGAATTTGCAGCGCGAGCTGGTGAAGGACTTGCATGAGGTATGTATGAAAATCTCACAAGACCAAAGACGTGCTAAAGATCCTGCAATAGATAATTCAGATATGAATTGTACTGTTCGCTGTTTTGGAAACGTACTTCTTCGACTTAAAAATCAGACTTGGTTATTAAATATTAATTTCATGTGATGATTTTTTAAGGCTGAAGATCATGACTCTGTTTATAACGTATTTCTTAATATAGCTTGCCTGTGGATGATTTAGTTTTTACTTCTCCAGCCCTTTTTTTTTTTTTTTTTTTTTTTGGGGGGGGTTTAACCTTGAAATTTCCATATGGCTTCTACTTTATGGTCTGGCACTGACTAAGTGCATAAAAACTAAATTGCCCAATGCAGGCAATGGATGCTTTGTGCATGTGCCCAGTGTGGAACTTAATGCTCAGAAGTCAAAATTATTCATGAGGCATAAAGTAGAAATTGGAGTTATACATGTCTTCCTAGCTTTTACCTTTCCAAAGACAAGTCATTTTACCGCTATCTTAGAGGCCTATACTCTATGAAGCTAGAATATATTATAAAGGAAGAAAACACAAATCTGTCTGCCCAGGTGGCTGGCAAAATGAAACACAGGGGGAGACACTATGGTAATGTGACCCAGGTTTGCCACAATGAGTCCGTAAGTTCAGCAAAATGGAGAGGCTTACATGATGTCAACTTTATATGGGCCAGCAATTTCTTTTTTGGCGCAAAGTTCTGGAATCTTTTTGACATGGCACAACCACATGTGTCATCTCCACTTACTATGTTTATGCAGAGTCTTTATTTCGACAGTGTTGTCATTACTTTCAGGGTGTTCACTGGCTTCATGATAGAATTGGTTGGCATTCTTGACACAGAGTCTTATTTTAGTTTCAGCATTCTTCCTACATAAAGAAAGAAAAATTTAGTTTCCGCATTCTTGACTACACTCTTGAAACAAAGCACGTTAAGTACTGGATGCTTGCTAACGTCCTTTAGCTGAAGCGCTGTACTCAATGGAGAGATTATTTTAGCCATGTGCTCTTGTCTTTCATCAGCTACACTTTAAGTCTTGTCTTGCACTTGCATGAATTTCTTCATTTCACGTGAAGATTGGACTGTTGTCTAATCAGCAGTCAACTGCCTGGGGGCAAATGCGTAGTTACAGGGGCAATTTCTCTATACTAAGCGGCAGAATTGAATTTTAGTGCACAAATTACTCCTGTGGTGATTCTCCTATCTTGACGAAGAGTCTTGAATGTTGTATAAAGTGGATGTATTTTGTTTTTGTTTTGCAACGTTTCATCTAATGCAGTATTTGTTCTATCATTTTTATTAAGGGAATGTCCAAGTCTTTTTAACATCTTCCCTATTTTTACTCTCTTTCCAGAGATTTGTCAAAAGGAAAATCTCACATATCCATCTATATTGCAGGTGAATACCCCAGAATATGTGCTCGTGTTATTTGGGCCATTGCTGAACACATAGATTTGGAAGGTCTGGATCCACTTTTAGCTGACGATCCTGAGGATCCACTTAACATAATCATATCAAACATCCACAAGGTCTTGTTCATGTACAACATGGATGCATCTGGAGAAGCAACAAATAGACTTCAAGATGTTCAGGCAGTTCTTTTGTCTGCTCAAAGGTTGGGATCTCGTAATGCCAGGGCAGGACAACTACTAATTAAAGAGCTTGAAGAGTTCAGAAACAATAGTTTGGCTGATTCTGTGAACAAGCATCAATGCCGCTTGATATTACAGAGAATTAAATATGTCACCAGCCATCCAGACAATAGGTAAGGTTGATAATCTTCAATTCCTTTTGAAAAATATGAGCTTAATGTTGCAGATCTTGTCTTCTCTTTCTTATCAAATATATCTGTGCGTATTTAGAATGAAATATGCATCTCTTTCAGGTGGGCTGGAGTTAGTGAAGCCCGAGGTGATTACCCATTTAGCCATCATAAGCTAACTGTCCAGTTCTATGAAGCTGCTGCTGCTCAGGACCGAAAGTTAGAAGGATTAGTTCATAAGGCTATCTTGGAACTTTGGAGGCCGCAACCAAGTGAATTAACCTTACTACTAACCAAGGGAATTGACTCAACCTCACTTAAGGTTCCACCGACTGCAATTACTTTGACTGGAGGCAGTGATCCTTGCTATGTGGAAGCATATCATTTGGCAGACTCGGGTGATGGGAAGATCACTTTACATTTAAAGGTGCCTTTTGGTTTAAGTTGGTGTGCATTTGGTGCCTAAGTCGTGCTTGCTGCACTACGTCCTTTGAGATAATAACTCCCGTAAATGTTCGCTTGCATTTTTTGTTAAGCAAGATAAGAACATCTTCTTTGTCCTACATAGGCAAAAGAGTGAAAGATGGAAGTATTGGTTATAAATTACTCAGAAATGCATGGTTAATGAGTCTATGTGCTCTTCTTAGCGCCTGAAATGGAAGCTTGTAGTGAGCACACTGATATTGTGTGAGGGTCCCTTAATGCAGAACCGAAACTTGAACTCATTTTCCAAGTCATATGAATGTAGCTGTGGAACCACTATCATTCTCTGCTGGGTTTTATGTGATTGCATGGCAGTTTAATTTTACAACTTTATATTCTGTTACTACAATGCTTTATTTTACTTCTGCTCATGCTTACTGAAGATAGAGAGCATTCTTATGTGCAGCTGTCTGGTATATATGTAACATGGGGGCTCATCAGCCTCAATTTTATTAGGAGATAGAAAGACCTTGGAATCGATGCAATTCTTTTCATTAGTTTTACACTGCTCCTCATTTTTTACTGTTCTATAATCCCAGTTGTGAAGGAATATAGTGCTAATTTGATGAAGTTATTTCAGGTGTTGAATCTAACTGAGCTTGAACTGAACCGGGTTGACATTAGGGTTGGACTATCTGGTGCGCTGTACTATATGGATGGGTCTCCTCAGGCTGTCCGGCAATTGCGCAACCTTGTTTCACAGGTCCTATTTCATAATCCATATATTTTAGATCCCTTCATTTGTGGTTCCTGTATCCCATTTTAAGTGCATATAAACTTATAATGAGTGCGTGTGTTTGAAATTCTAGTTGCTAATCCAGAGCAGGAGACTGTTTATGTTGGATTAAGTCTTCCATGAATTATTATGCTAGAGTTATGCCTTGCCAGTAAGGTTTTGTTATTCCTTGTCAGTATGGTTGAAGGGATATTGAAAAAAAACATCCTCTTTCTTGGTCTTTTAGCCTGGTCTGTATGGATGTCCTCAGTCGCAAAAACAGTGCTATTTTCTATTTCAGGAGTTTCCACGTTAAAAGATTGGCTGTATAAATTATCCATAAACGAAAAATTTTGCTGTATAACTTATATAACGGGATATTAATTACTGTCTCAGACAATAAATGTAAATTGATTAGTACTCTAACCTCAGCGATCTATTCTCAGGATCCAGTTCTCTGTAGTGTCACAGTGGGTGTCTCTCAGTTTGAGAGATGTGCTCTATGGGTTCAAGTTTTATACTACCCCTTTTATGGAAGTGGTGCTGCTGTTGATTATGATGCTGATTATGCTGAAGAGGATCCACAGATTGTCAGGCAGAAGCGAAGTCTAAGGCCAGAACTAGGCGAACCTGTAATTTTAAGGTGTCAGCCTTACAAAATTCCGCTGACAGAGCTTCTATTGCCTCATAAAATTTCGCCTGTTGAATTCTTCCGTCTCTGGCCTAGTTTACCAGCTATTGTAGAGTTAACTGGTACTTATACCTACGAGGGAAGTGGATTTAAAGCAACAGCTGCACAGCAGTATGGGGCTTCTCCTTTCTTGAGTGGCCTAAAGTCATTGTCTTCCAAGCCTTTCCACAGAGTTTGCTCACACATCATCCGCACAGTGGCAGGCTTTCAGGTAGGATGTTAGACTTGGTATTTACCATTTACCCCTCTCTCTCTCTCTCTCTCTCTCTCTCTCTCTCTCTGTGTGGGGAACTACAGGTTGGTAGTTTGAAAATTCATGTGCAATTATGTTCTCTTCTTGCACTTAGAGATGCCGTTCTCCTTTGATATCAATATTTATTCTTGATTATCCAGTAGGAAATTTGAGACCAAAACCATGGAGAAACTTATGAATTATTGTAATAGGAAACTGATGAAAGTAAATGCCTCTATATGTGTAGAATTGAGATTGTTGTGGTTTCATAGACCTCTGGGTAAGTTGGTATATAGGTTGTGATGTCTCTGCACTCGGTATCATCTGTGAACCCCTAGCCACTGTCTAGGTATTCTAACATTAAGTTACTATTATGATATTTGACACAGCTTTGCTTCGCTGCAAAAACTTGGTATGGAGGCTTCTTGGGCATGATGATTTTTGGAGCCAGTGAAGTGAGCAGAAATGTGGACCTGGGCGACGAGACAACTACTATGATGTGCAAGTTTGTTGTCCGAGCTTCTGATGCATCAATTACGAAGGTCATAGAGTCAGATCTTCAGGGCTGGTTGGACGACCTTACTGATGGGGGTGTTGAGTATATGCCTGAAGATGAAGTGAAAGTGGCTGCTGCTGAGAAGCTTAGGATCTCAATGGAAAGGATAGCTTTGTTGAAGGCAGCCGAGCCTCCTCCCAAGACTCCAAAATCTGATGATGAAGAGGAAGAAGACGAGGAAGATGAGGAGGATGAAGATAAAAGGAAGAAAAAGAAGGAAAAAAGAAAGATGGGGAGAAGGAAGAACCTAAGGGACCTGCAACCCTCTCAAAGTTGACGGCAGAGGAAGTCGAGCATATGGCTCTTCAAGCAGCAGTTCTACAGGAATGGCACATGTTGTGTAAAGATAGAAGCACCAAGGTTAATTGATTTGCTTATCTTAGAAGGTTTTGATTTTATTTTTTTCGCAGTAATCTTATCCCAACTATGCAGTGGGTTTTGCATTGGGGGGATGACATGATTAGAGACAGGTTTACCCTTTTTCTCTGAGTTGGGTGTTTGTGAAAGAGGAAGCGATTGCTTGGAGGAGGATTTTGTTGTATATCTTTGTAGCAGTACCATTAGTCTGTTGTTCATAAATCCGATTACCAATGAACTCTTCTATTCTTTTGGAGGTTGTCATCCCGTAGAAGTCCCAGAACATCTATGGGGAATCCCTGTGATATGAAAAGTTGTGTATTGTTTTACCTTTTTGGCTGGTTTGAGTTGTGTATATGAAACCGTCCAAACTGTGGCCTTCATCTGGAAGGTAACTATTTTGCCGGAGGTTTCGATTTTGATGTTCAATGTCATTGGCTTGTACATCTGGTTGCCATGATAAGGCTCAATCGATCCACTCCACGCGTAATCAGCTACAAAGACTTTATTGTTCTGGGGCACGGGCATTTTGTTCTGCGAGGCACGATGCGGGTTTAGACAGCGATCACAATTAACCTTGGCCGACCATTCTGGGAAATGAACCGGATGATGACAAGCAAGACGCAGGAAGTATCGAGCCAAGAATTCTGACAGCTGCAGCTTAAATCAACAATACCGGTTGACTAGTAATTACTAATCGTCTCAGCTTCATGCTCCGGTAACGTCTGATGAATGAATTCTGAGATCCGGGCCATCCATTAGTTGACACACCAAAGACTCCCTTCATAGATACACTTGCATGCTGCACGACATGTTCCAAGGTCAATCACCATGAGCAAATGTTCGCAAACAGGTCCGTTGTTCCTCCGAACTTCAAGGACCGGGTAAAAGCGAGCCACTTTCTGGGGTTTATTTACCCTGGAACGGCATGCATGGAAATAATTATAGGAACGCTGAGCAGATTCTTGAAATGGAACAAGATGAAGAGGGATTTCAGGAGAAAGAAAACGAAGCCCTGAGCGAGAGCTCCCCATATATATGATTATCTCCCATTAGCAAAGATGCTGAGAGCATCCATTTTCCTCATTCTTGCTTATTTTCAGTCAACTAGGAGAAAAGGTCCTTTGTCGTCAACAATGTTACAAAAGGAAAGTCGGATGCAATATCACATAATGGAAAGTCGGACGGTACTCCACCAAAAAAACTGTTTTTCTTCAACCAAATGGGGCCTAATTAGCACTTGTGGTTCCAAATAATAACCTCGATGATTACCGCAAAAGAACAAAACTGGGGAGCAATTTCAGCGAAGAAAACTTCGACTTGCTTCTAATTTCATGACTCTTAAAGAGAATTTTCATTACAGATATTTGCCTTCTTCTATCTCAATTAGAAGCAAATTGAGCCGGTGAACAATGGGAGGTTGATTTTCCAACGGATCTAAACATTTTCGTCCCATATGCATATCCTCAGATGGGAAATTTCTGGGGAACTGTATCAAAGTCATCAAAGTCGAATCTCTGTCGCTCCCTCCCAACCTGCGGAAACAGAACCTTCAGAAACAACAGTAATTTGCCTCAAAATCTCAAAGCATGTCCTTACCTTGCTTAGGTATAGAGGATCATATGACATTAGCTCATCCATAGCATTCAGTTTCCTGGACAGTGTCATTATCCTGACAAAAAACAGATATAATAAGTACCATATGCTTTGCAGCCTATGAATTTACATTGGGCATGCAATTGCACAAGTATCTCCAAAGAAGAAGAGTAGAAAAAAGTTTTATCCTATCCACAATACGAGTGGTCCAGCAATAGAACTAACTAGATCAAATAAAAATCAACACAAAATGACGACTGGCAATTGACCTTGACTGCTACCACAGTAACAACTCCTGCAGTTGCTTAAGAGGACCTCCAGTTATAAATAAGGTTTTAAGAATGCAAAACAAGAGTTCACTGGATCGGAGGTGCAACTTAACAAGCTTCAGATAAAACATGGACCTTGGCAACAGTTGATCAAAATGATCACCAGGAAATGAGAGTCAAGCAAAAGAAACATAGGGCTATTGGAGAAAAATAAAAATTGACTTCAGACTATCCGAGAGAGGTGATGTAACCCTAAGAGAGAGTACAGCACTATGTACTGTCCAAAAATCTGTACCTCTGGATTGATGAGTCGATGTGTTCAATCATCTGGCAGGTTTTATACTGTTCAGGATCCTCCAAGAACCTAACCATTCCATCTTTCTGATTAATGGTTGCAAAGATCTCACCATCTTGAATCTAAATAAACACTCAATAATTTAGAGACGGTTTAAGAGCAATATATTACAAAAATACAAAAGGAAACATATGATCTACGATTCTAAATACCATTTGTAGAACATGCATTTCTGCCTCCTTTGGGCTACCCAGTTGCACTGTGTTGGCTATATCTTGAAGTGAGAGGGTCAAGTATGTTTGAGTCAGCCTCTGGATGTTATGCTTGTACATGGAAGATACGACTTGCTTAACCAGACCTAGGTTTTTGTCCTACAATGAAATCAAAATTATTTTTCATATGCATAAAAAGCCTTGCAACGGTTCTCGAGGCAAGTAGAGAAAAAAAATGGTGGATGTTCAGTACTTACATTATCAAATTTTTCTCCATTTGTATCAACATATGTTTTCAACTCCACAATTTTCCCTGAGCTATAAGTAGTTGCTAACTCTATATAGGGCTGATTAGGGAGAAACAAGGTAAACAGAACAATAATCAGAGAAACCAGGTTCATCATGGAGAAGAATAAGAAACAATATAATAATCAAGAGATGCCTCAAAAGAACAGGAAAAAGGAAAAATACAGGATCATCAAATGAAAGGTAATATTCAACAGAGCACGCATGTGGCAAGTATAGAAAGGAAACGCCTGCAGAGCAAACTATTTTTATTTGGAACTTTACCTTCTGGCTTTTCCAATTACAGGGATACTCCTGCTTTAGATTTCTGTTCAGTCACTCATTAAAACTAGATGCACAATATCGTTGCTAGAAACAAGCAATTTCTAATTGTGCTTCTGTGGTCATACGCTTGAAACATATATAACGCTATTAAAGCATGAATATGACACTTGAATCTCTTTCCTCAAAAGTAGTACACGTAAAGCAACTTTGAAGGTAACACAATCTTACATCTTGCTCAAAAAATGCCAGTTACAACAAGTAATAAACTTTACAGGTCAAGTTGAAATCACCAAGTCAGATATCCTATAAGAAGTCATGTCAGTAAACAACAATCTAACCAGACATAAACATGAATCCTTTTAATACAGATTAGAAAACCTACAACATGATACTCACTTGGATGTGTTCAATTAAGCCTTCACAATTACCAATATGCACAAAAGTCAGTTTGGACTTGAACTGGTAAAAATTGGAAATCGTCATACAATAGGCATTTGATTCAAAAAATAAATATCCTTGGAAATAGGGAGAGAATATACACAGCTATACTGTAGCTTAATCTCAACTTTATTGTCCACATACAGCATCCATGTGACCAATCTATGCTATTAATAGATGCTTCACAGAATCTGCATACCTGGCAGAAGTTTTTTAAGTTCCTTTGAGCTGCTGAAGAAGCGTACTTGGGAAGACTAGTTGAGAACTATGAAGAAAGGTGCAAGATATCCGTCATTCTCAAAAAGAAAATTTCAGCAAGTATATACATTGTCTCCAAACCAAACCAGCATAGTATTAAGGAAAGAAAGCTTACTACTATAAGAAAAAAGTTCATATCATCAAGAGAAAAAAAAGTAAACAACTACAATGTTGCAAAAATCATTAGAAACAAGTTTGCATGGGATCGAAGTACACATTTAGATAATAAGTACCTGCCCATAATGTATTAAAGAAACCAGTATGTACTTTCTATATGCTTCAACGGCAATAGCATTGATTGTGTTCATTGGAGCAGTAACCACCTGGAATTTGATATGACAATGGAAGAAACTGGTCATAACATAGAACTGCACAATAATTTACAATATTTCAGTACATGCATGTACATTAATTACTTACATTGTGCAGAAGCTCCAATGCTTTTCGAAAACGCTTTTGACCAATGCATATCATACCCCTACAGCCAAAGTAAATATAAATCAAAATAAAATAACCAAAAACACAAGACGGACGTTAAAAAACCGATATCGGACAAAATGTGAAAGCATAGAACTATTAATGCAAAATATTTAAAAGCTCATTCTCACAAACAAAAGGGGCACTGAATCAAGAGAAAATACTTCTCATGTAAACATACAATGCAGGAATGTTCAAGCCTGATTCTTCAAAAGTCTATAAAACCACATAATGGGACTCAGCAAAATAACCCTCCACTTGTTTTTGTGATGTGGCTAAAACATCAGCTTCATCGCTTCAAATCGAACTTTTTATGACGAAGAAAGCTGATCATGTTCAAATGTTCGTTAATTCCAGTGAATACCTATATAGTCAATATGCAGAAAATCAGACAATATTCTCATTGGAGCCTCACTTGACATAAGAAAATTCGAGAATCAGAAAAATTAATCCTGTTCAAAAGTCCATTCTTGGTTTGTGTGGTGGACAATATGGCCAGCCCCACTTCTTGGGATGATGCTTATTTATTTCTTTGCTGTTGAAAATATATTCTCAAATGCCTCAAGTGCCATTTTCTTACCCAGCTTAGACAACCCAGCTACATTGTATCGTATCAGATATCACAGACACCTTTTTTTCTAGCACACTTAAAATTTTCATCTAATAATTGAGAAGAAGATTTAGATGGCGGTAGCATTAGTAAACCTGGCATGTTACCTGAATACAAATGTGCAAAATGTACACTGGAGAAAAATAGACAAACATATAAGCAAAGCTTACCCATAATAACAGTATAAGAAAAGGTCCCTTGGCTGATCAACGTCAAATATATCATCCTCCAAAATGGATAGACCAATGTTATAGCTCTTGGACAATAAACAAAGAAGGAGAAAATCTGGGTGTAAGGTAGTCAAATGTTCAGAGGTAGTCTGAAGCTTTCGGACAGCTGCTCGCATTGGAGAAACACCACGCAGTGGGGATTCAATCAACAAAACATGATCCTTGAACCTTTTGCAGACAGAGACAACTGCGGGCTCAATAAGAAGAATCAATGCTGTGAGTTAGCATCCAATGTCTAACAATACAAAGCAAATCACAGTTTTCTTTGAGGTACAGAAGGGTACATTTATCAGGTGCGAAACGAATCTGTTGTGCATCACAGTAATTGATAAATCTGGCGAGAATCGGTACGAGGGTAAGCGCCTGCTCTTTTGAAACTGGACCGGACGTGAACGCCTCTCTATTGTATATTCAGACACGGCAGTCATGTGAGTAGCAATACAAGAAGAATGTCTCGAGAAAGCATTTTCTGTGTGCTTAAATCAGGACAATTTACTACAAATGCCACATAATCTCTACTCTACTCTATTCCTATCCTCAGTATCTCCGCAGATACAATACTTTCAAATTCATAAGTGCCGTCTTTGCAATAACAGCCGCCGCTTCTAACACTTCCAAATCCACCATTTCACTCTAAGCTAGTAAAGAAATGAATACTCGCAGCTCCAGCAATTATTTCACGCGAGATTGATTTCCTAAGTACATCGCCATACGATCCCCAGTCGCTACCTAAAAAAACCGCACAATAAACCACATCGCGCGAGCAAATCGCAATCCACGCATCGTCCCAAATTCAAAGCACGAGCCTGTCGAAAGCCGAAACCCTAGCTAGGTCAATGCAGCGAAGTGCGGCGAAATCGCGATCGTCCCGACGGCCGACTGCGGCGAGGCGAAGCGAGGACTCACAGGAAGTAGAGGTAGCCGAGGGAGTGCTTGGCGGGGTCGACCTGGTCGAGGACGGAGCTGAGGGCGCTGGGCTCGGCGTGGAGCGACTCGTCGGCGACCTTCAGGATGTTGTGGAGGTGCGCGATGTCGTCGACGCTGCCGGAGAGGCCTTGGATTTGGGTCACCAGGTTCTCGATCGATCCCATGCTTCGTTCCCCAGTTCGGACCTCGGTCCCCGGTGAAGAATCGGAGGAACCAGCGGAAGGGGAGAAGCTGGAGGGGGCAGCGATAGCATCGACTCGGGCGTGACTCGGTACGGAATCGGCCGAGTCGATTGAATCATCGGGCTAGGTGGGCTGAGAGAGGGCC
Organism: Eucalyptus dawsonii; assembly: GCA_016097615.1. Lineage (NCBI taxonomy): Eukaryota > Viridiplantae > Streptophyta > Magnoliopsida > Myrtales > Myrtaceae > Eucalyptus > Eucalyptus dawsonii. The sequence continues at coordinate 25,211,234 of CM027879.1, read as the reverse complement.
TTTGGGCTTTTGATGGAATCTCGGCCCATCTCATCTCATCTGGATTGGCCCTGATCTCGGGGTGTTCGTTTTGCCACCAAAAAGACGGCCCGTTTGGGTTGCGAAAATGTTTTCAAATTTTTTAATTAAATTTTCTATTAAAAATTACTTTGAAAAAAAAGAATCGACATAATTTTTTTTTTTTGAAAACGTGTTTATTTGTATTGCTTCTACATTTGTGTGTTCCGATTTCATGGAAAACCAAGTCGAAGTGAAATTCACGAAAACTACTTATTTTTAGATATACAATTGTAAAAAGTGGAAATAATTGTTCGTATTCTACTTTGAAATCATTTTAAGCATGTTAGGTATGGCCGTTTACGGCAGATTGATCCGATGATGCCAATTATAGTCTCGAATGATGAACGGTTTCCTTCTTAAAGGGAACCAGATCACATTTTATTTTTCTTGGCCGAGTTTATTATTATTTAACTGTTAGCTAGCTACATCTACATAGTGTGAGGTGGCGGTTAATAGTGCATTTCGCATTTAAGTGGCAAATAGTGGCAACAGCCCATGAACTCACCCGAGATTAATTCTAACTATTATAATAACTTGGTTTAAGGTAATTTAGGTTGAGCGACAGAAAAAGGAATCTCCCTTAAATAATAGCAAGTATAGGTATAGACAGGAGTACATGCTACACGATTTTGAAGAGTGGTCTCTCACAAAATTCACTAAGCCGTTGTGTAATGAAATGGGTCTCATTTCCTTCACTCGACTAAACTGACTTTTCGATGGCTTAAAATATAAGCATTAATATCAATTACGCATATAAATAGATGAATTAAAGAAATTACCCTGTCGATTTGAATCTCGTAAATGAAGGTATGTAGTGAATTAAAACATTACAAAATCGGTATTGGGATCACACGAGTCAAAACAAAAGTTTCAAAAAAAAAAAGAAGAAAAAAGAAGATTTTCGATGGAATCATATATGAAGTTTCTTATTGACCAATTAAGTTTATTTTATTCGGGAATAATATTCTTTAAAAAAAATTCTTTAGCTAGAGAATTATATCCACTATTTCAAAAGTCGTAATTTAAAACTCTCGAGTCTACTTTAAATCTTTTAGTTCGGCGGACCAATATCCAGCAAACTCCACTTCCCAACTTTAACGGCACCGTTCCGCACTAACGTCCCATTTTAATTCTTAGTTAGTTCTGCTTGGCGCAGGATTCGAACCTCTGTCGCGGAGGACATAACCGTCCCCTCCGCGAAGACGACGATGTGGCAGGGGTTTAGCCATTTCTGCTAGAACCCTAAAGCCAGTTCCTGCAACCCGCCTTCCGGACAGAGCCATGGCCCCGTCCTTGCTGCTGCGACGCGCCGTTTCATGTCGAAGCGTCCTCCTCCGCCGGTGCATCGACCTCCAGAGCCGCGATTTCTCTCCCGCCGCCGCTCGCCCCGGCGGCGTCTCGTCCGATCCCGCTCGCCGGATCGGACCTCCGTCCCTCGCCCCCGCCGAATTCATCAGATTGAACGCCAGGGGATTCGCCAAAGGCAAAAAATCAAGTAAATTCCCCCCCCCCCTTTCTCTCTAACATCTCTCTCTAGCAAAATGGCATCTGAGTTGGCCAACCACTGTCGTCGCCGCGAGTTGTGTTCATGGTTTTTTTTTGGGTTCGCGTGCTTTAGAGGATGATTCGGCTGCCGGTTCGGTCGACGTCGTGACGGACATCGGGCCCAGCGTCAAGGAAGCTGCCAAGTCCCAAATGGATGCCGCCGTGGTGGCGCTGTCGCGCGAATTGGCGAAACTTAGGACTGGGAGGGCCTCCGCAGGTTGGTTTTGCCGCACTCGATGCGATCGCTTGTTTCCGCGTCTTGCTCTTTTTCTAGTGGTGGCTTACTCTTTTTCTAGTGGTTGCTTACCGCCGTGTGATGGTTTTGCCCAGGGATGCTCGATCACATTATAGTGGAGACTAGTGGCGTGAAGATGCCTCTGAATAGGTTAGCCGTCGTGTCGGTGATTGATCCGAAGACGCTGTCGGTCAATCCTTATGATCCGAATGTAATTAGCTTCTATTCCCTCAATGCGATAAGCCTGTTTTCCTTTTTGGGTAATCTGTACCTTTTATCCCATTGCATTTATTTCGGGTTTCTTTCATATCCTTGCGACTGCAACTGGAACTTATGGATCATCCTCCCTCTCCTGCAGACAGTGAAGGAATTAGAGAAAGCTATTGTTTCTTCTCCTTTAGGATTAAATCCTCAGGTGGATGGTCAGCGTCTGATTGCCAATATTCCTCCGTAAGCCTCATTCTGTATTTAGCATATTTGGAATTTGTCATTCTTTTTGGTATGCCAAATTTCCTGTATTGACTTGTCACCTTTCTGTGGTTAGGTTGACAAAAGAGCATATGCAGGTGGGAATGTGCTGATCTTTGTTCCGGTTAATTTCTGTTTCTCCTTCCTGTCTGTGACAATGTTTTGCTCCTCACAGGCAATGAATAAGGTGGTTGCCAAGTCCTGTGAAGATGTCAAACAGAGTATAAGAAGGGCTCGCCAGAAGGTATTTTCTTGGATCCTTCTATCAAGGATTGGACTATGAAGTACATGTCACGGAGGACTAGACATTGTAGTGATTGATATGAATACTAGAAATCGTGATGGTGAACCACAATACATCGAAGATGATATCTGCAATATATTTTTAACACGAGTCTCCACTCCATCTTGTTTTTTTGATAATGCAAGCCTCTGATCTGCTAGGTATACAATCTATTCGTATTTGCATTATTCTCATGCTTTTACTTTGAAAAAGTGCGTTGTCACCTGATCTTAAGATGCTACTTCATAGGAGTTGGATCATTGTTTTCACTAGGGAATGGGAGCTCTAAAATGACTATTGTTCACATATACAAAACCACGGTGATGTCTAGGGTAATATAAAGTTCAGCCTTGGGAACAGACTCTTTTAGTGTAATTCAAGGTGCATGGACCATTTCAGAAGTACTCAAGTTGAACCCTTATTCTCAGAATGGAATTGCTAAGCTGCATACATCTAGGAAGTTGTGGTGCTGTTTGTTTTGGTATACTAAGTTCTCGTGCAACAGCATTGAGATTAAATTTTTCAAAGGTATGTTAGGGGGCAATGACTTTACATGTTGTAGTTCCTAATATGGTCATGTTGCAAATTGGCTTCCTAGACTTGATATTTGATAGAAGGAACTGAATGTTATATATCCAGCCTTCTATGTGTAGGAAAAGAAAAGTATTAATTTGATGAGGCGTAATTGCGAAAGGCTGCTTATGACTTGTCCATGCAACACACTTACTGTAAATGGCGCAGTAGTTTGAGAGAGTCAAGGTGTTCTTGTAGCCTACGGTTGCAGTCAGCTCATGCTCTGTCTTTCACTAAATTATGCAGGCATTGGATACAATAAAGAAAGCCGGTTCCAGTTTCCCCAAGGACAATGCGAAGAAATTGGAGAAAGAGGTGAGTAACGGTTCGCCATCTATTGTGCGAGTCAAGCAATCTTCTTATCTCCTCGTTTCCTTTTTTTCTGCAGGTAGATGAGTTGACTAAAAAATTCGTTAAATCAGCCGAGGAGATTTGTAAAGCAAAGGAAAAGGAGATTATTTCTGGCTAAACTGTTGTCTTTAGCAATTTGTATTGGAATCGAGAACTCGTCTGAAGAGTAGTCATCTAGGCACCGAAAATTTCGAAAAATTTGTTCCTCTGATCGATTGGGAATTTTTGTTGTTGTCATATTTAAACTTACGGACAGAACCGACCGTTTAGATATATGGTTGGGCGGATCTGTGTGGCTTGATGACACTTACAAAAGTAGTGCTACTTATTTCTCACCACCACTTTAGTAGTGGAGCTTCCTAGGCATTTGTTGACATTGCATTTAGCAGTGGGACACCTTAGATGAAAGGAAAGTTTCACCAAATTGGAGCCCTTTCTAATCAGAAATTATTCATGAGTTCCTTATGCATTACACAGATAGGGCAAACATTTACAACCACTCCAATCTGAATCTGGATTGCATCAGCTCAAATCCTAAAAATCTGTACATCAAAGTAATGCGGAGACTCACGGTGTTCTCTATTTGCCAAAAGCGACGTCTCTGGCAACAAGCTTTATACCTCGGACCCAAAGTTCAGCCTCCTCTGTTCCACCCTCGCAAACGAAGTGGACCTCCCTGTTCTCGGCGGTCACCACCCTGAAAATCCCAGGAGCATCGGTACCGCCTTTCCTCAGCCTATTTTTCTGAAAGGCCGGGCTTGGCCCGACCTGAACCTCTCGGCACATTACGTTTCTGCGGCTTGATTTCCCCCACCTTAGCACTCCAGAGTTTCTGACCACCCTCACATCTTTCTGGTGCGGAGTTCCTTTTCCTCCTTTGGTGTGTTTCCATACTCGAGCACCGCCCAAAACGACATTACGTGCAAGCTCGTCAAGAATCACATTGACCGTGCCATTTGCCATGCCGCTATTTTTCCTTGCGATTGAGAGGGCCGTTTCGCCTCTGGAGTTCTTGAAATCACAACGCGACCCACTTGATATCAAAAGCTGGCACATAGACATGTGGCCTTCCCTTGCAGCCAACATCAGAGGAGTATACCCGTCCCCATCTGGGACGTTGACGTCGTAGCCTCTGCTCACCAGTAGTTTGACTGCATCCAGATCTCCATGCCGAGCTGCAAAATGTAAAGCGTAAAATCCCCACGCACTGCAGCTGCCCTTTTCAAGTGCAAAATCCAGCATGACCTTCTCAAACAGGTCCCTGTTTGGGTTCAGTTTAGATATGGTAATTGCAGTTTCACCAGCTTTGTTTGATAGCTTAACATCTGCCCCGGCATAGACCAGTAAGCCGAATGCTTCCACATGGCCCTTGAGAGCAGCAATCATGACGGCTGAGAAGCCATTTTCATCTTGGTAGTCAAGGTTGACAGCTTCAGAGCCAATAAGAGTTTTTAAGGCCTCAGTATCACCGGCTTGGGCTGCCAATAGCAGTGGGTGGAAAATACTGTGGTTGCTGGAATAAGGAATCTTTCCAGCTTGGATCACATCTACTACTGCTTGTTGAAACCCGAGGGACCACCGGTTTGATCCGGCAATTGAACTTGCAGATTGACCAAATATATTGGTAAGGGCAAAATCTGCGCCAGCCATGGCCAGTATCTTGAAACACTCCCTGTGCTTATATTTTGCACAGATCATCAAAGCCGTGTCACCAGAAGCTGTCCTGGAGTTCAAGTCACAACCAAAGTCAATCAAGCATTGGAGAATTGTTGAAAGACCAAGACGGGCAGCCATGTGTACTGGACGAATGCCAGTTTTAGCAGCAGAAACAATGGCAGTTTCCTTGTCGGTGCCTGATTTGAGTAGCACATGTACAGCCCCTGAGTTGCCGCACAAGATGGCATGATGGAGGAGAGTTCTTCCATGATGATTTTTATTGGCAGATATGTGCTGGAGAAGCATGCGCAAAATAGCACCACTAGCTTCGAAATACTCCACTGCACACCAGGTGATGGGATAAGGCTCAGCTAGTCCAGCACCAACTCGAAACTCTTCATCAGAAGCTATGTCCCATGACCATGCTCCCAGTCTTACGTTGACATCCGTTCTTGCACCAGCCTGTTGATGTGACCACATCACGTCATGAAGTAGATGACAATGAAGAACACTATTCTTTGCTAAAACCTCAAGATAAGGATACTAACTAGTTCTCGGGCGATCAGAAATAAAAAAAAGAATGCATCTAGGGGGTCACACCAATATATGTCTAGATGAACTAAAACTTCGCTTACCTGTAATAACAGATGGACAGCAGTGACCTGGCGACCAACAACAGCAGCAACAAGAGCAGTGCAGTCAATGTTTATATGCAGAGACGGCTTGGATGACTTGAGAAGAAATCGATCGGATGCACTTGGATCCACTCCACACTATTAAAAGTTCAACCGTCTCAGTCACACAAAAAAATTAATAGCAGAGTATAGAAAAATTCTAAAACAGTTGGTTAGTCAAAGCCACTGTAAAAGCATCACTGGATATATGTCTATCTGCCATTCTATTCCAACGAAGGGCCTGCCCTTAGCAAAGGGAAATCAAGCGTTTGCTAGCTGACATAATGCCATTGTATCTTTTTCTAAAAATGTAGGATCAGTCACATGAATCTTTCTACGCCATTGCCTTAGCTAGCAGAACATGAAAACTACTAGTAGGGGACTCAATTTGTCTTGACATTATGGTCATTATGTTGTCCAGAACACACAGGCTGTTGCTCAAATTAACATAAGTTACCTATGTTAGCTTTTCTAAAAGTTTTCATTTTTCTATTCGGAGATAAACTCTATGATATCATTTAATATAAACAATACCTTAATGAGAGTGTCCACTACATCAGTAAACCCCCTGAAGGAGGCAGTGACAAGAGCATGCACAGCGACGTGAGGCCGAATAAGATCAGAGCCCATCAAGAGCTCCACAAGCCTTGCCCGTCCATGACAGCTCCCTTCCAACAGGGCCTCCTCACAGGTTGACTGGGTGGCCCCAGCTTTCAACAAGATCTCCAGAATCTCAAGGTGGCCCTCCCGTACGGCCGCGGTGGTTGCACAGCCCTTGAAGAGATTCTGGTTCACATCAGCTCCTAGACTCTGAGATTGATGATAACAGCTAGATGTTAGCGAACAGCGAACAGAGATAGTGCTAAGACCCAAAGAGGTAGACTTCTACTGTTCACTTTGTTTTTTTTCGTTTAAAGCTTATTTTCGCCTGAGACCTTGATGGAACCCAGGAAAAGAACGGAGGCCCCGTACGGAAGTTTTGGATTCTTCCCAGTCTACAAAGAATGGGGACACCAAGATAGCTAAGGAGCAAAAAAAAAAAAAAAAAAACCTGATGTGATGGACAAGAAAGCTTGGAAGTATCATCAACAGTGCGTAAAAAAGATCATTGAAAGGTGAGACATTATGCCTATGCGGATTGTCGTGCGCTGCAGGATCTTCAGTTCGCCAGAAGCAAATTGCATATGGGCCTCATAGACGAAGTGACTGAAATGTATGGCAACTTAGCAGATTCTGAGTCTTTCCCCGATTTTACCAGCACAGAGCACACATGCATCCAAGCGAGTTTCATACAGTAAAACATCTGACCCGACTTCAGAAAAAATATAGAAAAGATGATAAACGCCTTCTCCTCTATCTTTGCCGACAAAGAAATCCCAATATCAGGAATCAAATTCGAATCTTTACTTTAGAAACGCACACGAGATTACCAAAAGAATTTCCTAATTTCTTCTCTGCGACGAAAAAAGATAAAAACCCGACATTTATCTTTGGGACCAAGCAGGGGAAAAAGCACAAAGCGACATAAAACTACGACTCGTAATAATTAAGAACTTCGATTTCAAAACAAGGTGCCCGCCTTTGCTTTTCCGGCAAAAAAAAAAAAAATACTTGTTAGTTAGTGCGATTTCTAAGAGGATAATTTTCCAGCAAATGTCGCGGCTGAGGAGATAGCGCGTTTAAGAAAAATCGGTACGTTAACTTGCGAATCGAAACGTAACGGATTCGAATGGGGATTTGAAATCGAGCGTGTTTGAATCCGTGCTAGCTTCAGTTCGATGGCTATGGAAATTGGCAAAACTCAATAGCAGAGAAGCAAGAAGAAAAAATAAAAGCAAAAACAAAAAATCGCATCGAAATTTGCAGAGCATTTCAAAATTACACGAAGCCAACGGCTTCAGCTCAAGCTCTCGCGAGCTCTGAAACAGTATATCCGCTCGAAAACAAAAGAGAGAGATTCAACAGAGGAGATAAGCCAAGCAGGAGCTAAATCCACCATGCAATCGAAAAAGGAAAGAATTTTTCGGAAGATGAGAAACGTGTCGCCTGAAGAACGCCGAAACTCGCTGAATGGAAGCTACGAAAATGAAAACACCGTCGCAGCTCGAAGTTCAAACCAGAAGTCTCGCTCATTTCGAGGAGTTCGAGCTCGCGATAATGGAGAATGGGGCACGGATTTTGACGGAGAATGCTCGAATCTGGTTCAGGCGCTGCAGCGAGTTTGAAAAAAAAAGAACAACGGGAGGGAATAGCGGGAGCGTTACCAGGAGCTTCTTCACCAGGGCCACGTTGCCGACGTGGACGGCGAGGAACAGAGCCGTGACGTCCGTCCTGAACTCCTCGTACTCAACCCGTACCTCCGCGGCGGCCTCCCCCCGCAGGACGACGTCGGCCCGCCTGGTCTTCAGGCTCACCGCCCCGACGTAGTTGACGTCGACGAGCGGGTCGGCGAGGCACTCGGCCGCCGACTCCGCGTCGCCGCCGAGGGCGGTCTCCAGGAGGCGCTGCGAGACCTCGGCGGCGCAGTCGACGGGGACCACCTGCCGCCCGCTGAACGCCGGCATCGCGGGCCGGGGCAGGGGCAACGGCGGCGCCGCCGCCGCCGCCTGAGCCGCTCCTCCGACCACCGGCGCGTCGCGCTTCCTCTGCAGCATCGGTGGCGTGGGGCTCCTCCTCCTCCGCCGCGTGCGCTCCGGAATCGGAAATCTCTGTCGCTCCCCTCGGGTTTCTCTTTCTATCTCTAGAAAGCGGAAACGCGAGCTTTTAGAGAGAGAAAGAGAGGGAGGAGACTTCAAAAGAAGTGAGCGCCAGAGTCTAGAAACGCAGCGAGAGGGAAAGCAGCGAGGGCGGTATATATTATGTTTTTTTATTTTATTATTAATGTCTTTATAAAATAAAAACGGGCGAGTATTTTTTAATTATTTATTTTTATCGTTCGATTAAATTACAGTTTTCTGTCGCAGCTGAATTTCAGCCCTTTTTGAATTTTTAAAGGATTCTTTTTTTTTTCATCCGGACATCGCTCGTTTCGGGATGAGATTCGAGACTCGATGAGATTTTGAAATAATTTAATTTTATACGAGTCCCATGAATTTTCTCAAAAGCTTCCTTCGGTGCCATATCATGCGCCTGAATTTTTACAGTTTTGAGAGTTTTTATGCCTCAAATGGGAATTTATTTATTGTGTCTTGCCCGATTTTTTATCTATATAAATATCGTGTAATTAATAAGAAACCCTTTTTGCACCTCTTGCTTCGTGAATCGAAATTTGGTTTGAATTTGAAATTAATATGCTAGGGCTCCTTAAAATATACAAAGCCTTTCTTATGCCCTATTGTTTTTCGTTGTCATCGAGCCAGTAAAGAAAAAGAAAAGGTTTGTATCAAAAACGAAATTTATTTTATAGGATTTGAGCTATCACGAATTACATAATCAAAATTGTTCAATGAAACTCTTCATATAAATAGTTGATATTCTTTGAGGAGTTCAATAAATATGCTCTTTCGAGATATGATGCCATGTGCCCTGTTTATGTTCAAGTCCTCCGCCTATGGCCTGAGTAGGAGCTATATCATCTCACTTAAACCACGAAAATTCAACTTCCTTTGGTTATCTTTGCATGACAATGGCATAGGCAAAGTTAGATCTAGGTGTACATCACCAATTGGCAACATTATTGTTATTGGAAAATAAATTCCAAACGTATGCTTATCACTAATGAATATATGAGATCCGGCGATCAACTGAATTTTGAGAATGTGCTCGTCACTAGTGAAAATACGAGATTCGATGATCAATAATAGATTATTTTACTAGATATATTTGTTTCATGAGTCGAAAGTGTGCTTAATTTAGACGGTGCTCTGTTAATCATCTTTCTTTCTTTTTGGCAGTATTTCGGGTTTTGCTTTGGTCGGAATTATTTTGCTTAAAGAAATATGTACTTTTTATGTATCATTTTGAATAATTAATATAATTTTTTGCTAAAAAAAGGGGTCGAGATTTAGCCGAAGTGTTCCTGGTTCGGATAAATCTAAACTTAATGCAAAGAAATTCTCGAACGAAAGGAGGGGGGGCCAAGATCAGATGAGGTCAGGCTTTAGTGATTCCTTTTGGTTCAGTCTCAGCGCACAACCTGGAGCAAATATCGGGAATCGCCATCCCAGAATCTGCTTTCTCTCTCTGTCGTTTTTTTTTTTTTTTTCTCTCTGTTTTACTTTTAATTCTTTAGGAGGGCCGGCAGCAACCTGAAACGTGCATATTATATATGCCATAAAATAGCTACCTGATGCTGAAACCGAACATGCTCGTACGTACTGAGATAACATCTCGCGTGACGACGATTCGGCTCAGGAAAAAAGAAGAAGGGAGGTAGAAAAGAAATCGATGTGTCGAGGGAGGAAAGACGAATTAGAAATCGCGTCCGACCATGTGTTCCCTGACGACGACGCATGTGGCCTGTAGCCTTAGCCATGTTTGGTACACTGCACTGCCATTTTTCTAACCTGATCCTGGTGTTGTACATGGCCGTGTCCAGAGAAATCGGAACATCCTATTTTCCTGCATTGGTGGATCTTGGCATTCGGTTTCGGCATTTCATGCTCAGAAGAGACAGCATCCTATGAGAATTTCGTGGTATCTCAATCCTTATTGATCATATTTCTTTTTATATGACTGAAAAAATCGCCAAGACTCAGTTTGACAACAAGTTTTCAAAAAATATGCAGCATAAGAACGGGGCAAATTGATGCATGTTGCTCCCGGTTTTCTAAATGCTCTCCTTCTCGTGTGCGTACATTGCGAAAGCCTTACCGACGAAACGTGCAATTAATACCTCTACTGATCTCGAGAGTCCATGTTTGTAGTTATAAATTCTATACACCCATCTTTTTTTGCATTGATCATTTGTATGAATGGACGAGACACTTTTAATGAAAGCATCGACTAGAGGATCTTATCCATCGCAAATTGCATCTATATCATCAAGACAAGCAGATATGAAAGAAGCGAGAGAAGTATGATAAAAAGCCGTAAATGCGAAAGTATTGGTAAATGCTTGCTTCAATATCATGTCGGACAAAGCTTGTACGTCTCACGTGCGGCCGAGTGAACTTCCCGTTCCGAGCAATCATACGCCGGGGAAATCTCAGGAGGGACACGGAAGTGATTCCCGGAGCCCCCTAGGACCCTCTCTAACAACCGGCTGCGGTGGGTGCTGAGAGGGAGTACGATGTACTTGTCTTCAATTATGGCGTGGAAAGACATAAATGTACAAGAAGAAATCAGAAGAGCATTGAGCTCAAAAGAGGAGAATAGAGATAAACGCCCACTTGGCACGATCGTCCGAGAAGGGCCCCGACAATCTCTCTCGCCAGCTAGGTTTAGGTATCTCATCCAAGCTCTCGGTTAACCAGTCTACCTCTGAGCGGTTGACGCAATCAGGCCCGGGCCACAGAGGGACTACATCGTATCCTAGTCGATCTTTCATTGTCCACGAGACTTTATCATACACAAAACTTATTTCAAATATGAGTCTCTATGATTCGATTACGTGGTATCCCAATCGAACGCTCATAGGTTATACCATTTTTATTTTTTTTATTATTGTGCATGGGGGCAGTTATAGCCTGGAGGGTACCCGCAATGGTCAACAGCAGTACTTGAGAAGCTACTTCTCATCTTTCTGCGGGGACTCCAGTCTAAGCGCCTTTTTGACCGTGTCCTATTTTTTTTTTTTTTTTTTTTTGGGTTTTGCCCTTTTGTCTTCCACGTTGTTCTGAGGAAACCTCCCGTGGCTTGCCGTTCAAGTCACCGTCGTTTTATCGATTGCAGTAGGTATTATTACTAGCTGAGTTCGATCCATGACTGACCCGGCTTCACGGCTCCGGACCGATGTCGCGTCCCGGACCTCCCTCGGCGATCGTCCACTTCACTTTGATCGAAACTCGAGGAACTAGCCTCGAGCGTACTCATGTAATGACACCGTGCGTCTTGCTTCGGTCGAGCCCCCCTGGACGGAGTACTGAAACATGCAATCTTTCCTGCACACGATCTCCGCTTCGTAATCAAAGTATCGATCCTCTTTGGTTGGACACGAGAACGGGGTGAGATGTGGCAACTATCCTATAACTTGGATCCAATGTCTCCGCATGTATATGTGCTGAAATTTCCCTGTGTTGTCAATGCAAATCAGTGCATGGCTTGTTAGTTTATTGGTATCTACTAATGTGTAAATTGACCGTTAAGGGCCTACTTGGTAACACTCAAATTATTCCAATAATAAAAATGTTGCATAGTTACCAAATGTGCTCGAATGATTAGAAACTCATATATGAAAAAAAAAAAACTTATAATTAGAGATTGTTCCCAATAACAGGATAGTTACCAAAAGTACCATAAACTTATCAATTAGAGTGAGTATAGTTCTAAGGTATGAAGGATAAATTCTCGATTAAAAAAAATAAAATGAACTTGTTCCAATGGATAAATTTTAAATCTCGACGAAATTTGAAACCATTGATCTCTATTTACTAGTATTCTTTCACTACTTATACGCAAAATTGATTTGTTAAAGCAAAGCAAAGCTATGAATTCTCAAAAACTAGATATAGCCACCAAGTCCTCATTTAGTTGTGGCACACTTAAAAAGTCTAAAAATTAAGTTAAGTCCTTTTAAATCAGGAAAAAAGAGAGGACGAATTAGGCTTAACGAAAAATGAAAAAAGAAAAGAAAAAAGAAATTAGCCAGTTTTTTTAATAAACTCTGAAATATATGACATGATACATTTTGGATTTCAAAAAAAGAAGAACAGTGACCCAAGCGACGCTCGATATGGCAAAGACTTCTATATTCCTATGAATAGGTTATAGGTTTTGGGCGGAAACTGTTCATCTCCAAAGTCTGTGCAATCGAAATTCTCATAATAGTCGACCAACCGCCCTCTCAAATGCGTGGAAATCCTCAACAACAGGAAGCAAGAGGCCCAAAAAACGCATTGGAATCCGCCATCCGGGCAAGGCCTTTGTCTAATTGTACTTAGGACTAGGTCTAATTTTGAGATTGCCGACCTTAATCTCATTCTCCCGTACTTGTTAGTGTCACCTCAACAACCGATGTCGTTCTTCGGATTCTCATGGCTCGACCGCATGCAAATCAAAACCCCTTGATGATTACTTTAATCGGACCACGTCACGTCAAAATCCAAGTCGAATATCTCACTCACGACTTTTCTTTTTCGGCTGAGTTGCCCCTCAGATGCAGACGGATAGGGCATCCCTCGTCTGGAACTTTCCATTTCATTACCCGATTAATTATGTCGAAATATCGTTATAAAACAAGTTGTGCAGAAGTCCAAACCCATGAGTGGAAACCGGATAAGCAGATCGGATGTTGAATTATTCGCGCTCCAAGATAAAGGGAACCAAATGCGCGCCGGCCGCGACGCCTAATCTCACACGAATGAAATTCGCCCGTTCATCGATTATTAATCAGGCCTCATCGACTCCTCTCGTGTATTGCTAGACGGAATGTTGGGCACGCCACGTACCTGCAATTTGTGCGCAGGAAGTTGCATCTACCGAAATCACACGAAGGAATCAACAATCCAAAGTGCCTAAAAGTCGTGCAAAATCAGTTACGGGCGTCCACCTACCAAAACCCTGAAGCAGCATCATGCGTCATCGGTCGAAACTGCTCAACCGCACGATTCCTATGGCCTGCGTGATTGTGAAGACATGAATTAAGTTGGAGATCATCCTGAGATTTAAATCGAGAGCGCTGTTTCCACTAAACTAGAGAAAAGTAAATTATGGGTCCAGGGCAACCTCGGCCCAGCCGGTTTCGTGAATATTAAGGACGTGGAAAGGCCACTAAAGGGCGTTTGAATTTCCTCCTACTCTTCTCCTTTTTTCTGCGTTCGTTGGTTAGGCAAGGTAAATTTCAAATTTAAAATTGCACCAGCCCTAATTCGAGAAATGGCTACCAAACGAGGTCCATGCCAGGTGTTTTTAGAGGGAGACATATATGCCGGATGATTCATTCTCATTCCCCCACCACGTCCACAAAAACCATCATCACATTTGAAGTTCCAATCGCTTTGGCGCCTTCACCGACCCCCACTAGCGAAACAATAGGATTCCGATGTACTAAGAAAGCGATGCTCGATTCAATTTAAAAGTATGGTGCACGAAAACCATTGATTTTAAGATATCATATAGCATGAAAAAACTATTGAAAAAATTATCAATTTATCAAAAGTATGTCAACTCAATCCTAAACTTTTTAATTTGTCTAATTTAATCTTAAACCTCTTAATAGTATAGTTATTCGGATCAATTTTGACTGGAAATTACTAATATGCCTAAATGGAATGGTTTATGTTGACATGAATGATTTTTAATTTTTAAAAGTTTTCCTTTTTTTCCCTTCTTCCTTCATTGGTCGCCAGTGAGGATTGGCCATAGGCGAGCTAGTGAGGTTGACCCTTGCGGAGGCTTGGTGATTAGTTGAGAAAAAAAAAAAGAAAGAAATAAAGTAAATTGTAAAAACTATACATGGGGCATCACGTAAGATGAACGCGCTAATCGGACTATCACATAGCGATTTTTTTTATCAAAATTAACCAAAATAACTACATCAACAAATAATTAAAGTGACTTCGGTAGTTATAACTATGCAACGCGAGAAATGTGATGTTATTCCGTAGATAATACCGAAGAAAAATCTCTCAAAGTGATGGTTTTAGAATTCACTTGTTTAATTAAAGAATTTATGGACAAGGGCCAAAAAAGACAGATTTCCCGGGGTCATGATTACGTGCGAATACAATGCTATTTCTTTTCTCGAAGGCCTCGACCAACTTTCGCCTCGTTCAATCACGTTCACTTGAGCCGCCGATCACTTAAAAACCAATCCCTATCTCTTTGCTTTGGCAATCTTTCCTTGCACAATACGAGATTTTCATGGTGGCGCTCCTTCGAAGCTAGGGGCGGTTAACCGCTCCATCCAAGGGACAAAGGGAAAAAGGGGGAAAAAGCGCAAAGCAAGCGAACGCGATTTTAAATTAGGGGGCAAGTTGCCGGACCGGACCGGGGGGATGATGAGGGGGGAGGCCCCAAAGCACCCTTGTTTGGCCACGGCAAAGTGGGACAAATGATGGGATTTTGCAGATTTGAGTGAAGAATTAGGAGTGAAAAAGAAGGGGGTCGATTGAGTGGGTAATGAATGAGGGGGAGAAGGGAATCGTGACTTGTTTATGAAAACTTTTGTGTCGTTCCGTGGGAACTTAGGCACGAATTCGAGGCTTCGTGTCGCGGGCAATAATGAAAGAAGCGAAGCTTGAACCGCACGTTGCTCCTCCTTGCTTGAGGAAGCATGTTGGGGGGAGAGGATATGTGGGTTTTTCTTTTTTTGCGGGAGCTAAAGTTGTGATGTGGGCTTGCGTTTTGATGCTGAAGGTAATCATTAGCATTTGTTCTTTTGTGGCTTGATTTTTGGTTCTTTTGATTAAAAGATGATGGAAAATACTTTATGACTTTTCCTTCTTTTTTCTTTTTCTTTTTTAAAATGATACACAAACCATTCTCGTCCACATACATCGGGTAAAAACTTCACTTAATCAAATGATCGTGAGGTGGTAGCGAGCTTTAATCTGAAGAGTAATCGTGATTTGATGCAATCAATCGATCCTTGGATTTTCATATTTGTGAATTTTTTACCTCGTTCCTAGAAAGTGATATGAGAACAATGACAGTACATAAATCCATTTACATCATAATTGTTTGTATTCTCGATTCAATTTTTTTCTCATAGCAGTATGGTGACTCTCTGTGCACTAGTTTCCTAATGGGAAAAGTTAAAAGGCATCGATACTCACCTAGATCGCAGTCACCTCAACGTGAACTCATCATATGCGTGATGATGCTTTTTAACTTACCATTTGGACATACGTTTGTGCGACGACGTTTGTTTCCTTGGGCCATAAACTCTGTTCACAGTACCCTCGGATTTTCTCAATGTCTCGAGGACATGTCCGGGGGGCTACACTTAAGCCCGTGGAACGAGCCCTGAAATGGCCCACGATAGTTTCCGGGTCTCGAAGCAGGCCGTTGGACCCACGAACGCCATAAGAACCCACCTCGCAGCCGTCTCTCTTTTCCGATTTCATCATCGCGTTTTGAATTAGCATGTTTTACTACTGCATTACAGAAGTATTTTTTTTCTTCTTTTTTTTTTGGTCTGAAAAAACTGCATCACAGAAGTTGAAAACTACGGATTGCGAGCAAGGTGGTCGATCATGTCGTTACCAGTAATTTATGGGCCCAAAAGCTCAGCCCATTGAAAGGTCAAGCCCATTATTTGTTAGCCTTAGCCCATGTAAATCAAGAAAGGTCTTCGCCTCCAAGCAAGCTTTGTGAATGACAGAGAAAGAAAAGGAACGAGCGGACAAAACAAGGAAATTGAAGAAGGGCTCGTCCATGAAGAAGGGAAAATGGGAGAAAGAGAGGAGAGAGAAATTTACACCTGTAGCAATTTGGGACGTCCCGACAAGCCTAATTATCTTCAACTTGCAAGGATTGGTAAGTATTCAGGCCTTTTATTTGTCTAATCAGAGTAATTTTTCGAAATTAAGTCATAAATTTGATGTCGATTTTGGACTATGAGGGCTGAGTGAGAAGTTATTGAGATGTGGATTTATACAGAACGATGGTGTAAGGCATCGTGGAGCACTTTGATGAAGATCAATTTCAAAGTATAGCTTGATTAAAATGAACTTCTGAAGCTACGCGTCAAGTTACGTGTAATCAATAATACATGCAATGGGAAAGACGAACGTACACTATAAGTGAGTTTCTTCTTTAGTGCATAAAAATCATTTTATTGGCGATTAAGCATAGTTTAGTCAAGTTGCTTGCTAGAGTAGTGTATTATTACTCAGCTTTTTATAAAGTTGTTCTAATTTGTAGGAATATGAGTGCATAGGCTCAAGTAACCATTGTGAAGTGGTTTTTGATTTCCCATCTAAATGATACCGTCTCTATAAATTTACAAACTCATATCTTGAAAGTGGTAAAGATTTAATATAGAATGAGTTATGATAAGTTGGATCGAAATTTTGCAAAATCTTTTTAGTCAGTTAAAATGGAATTGGAGATGCCTCATTTGAAATAGTTTGAAATTATCCTTTGTGAATGTTTTGGTTAAATGTTTTGTGAAGGGAATTGCCGAAAGCTACATGTATTGATTTGTCAAATATTTTATAAATTCTATTCTATTTTAAATGGAATTGTGAAAGATTAAATAATTCAATTTATGAAATCGGTTTATAAGGTGAGTCATGGATTTGTTTTGTTGGTTACTGGAGAATGATATTAGGATGTCCTTTTTGGTCAACCATCGGCTAAAATAGATGAAGACTTAACTAAGGGGAGTAAACTTAGCTGCTTTTGTTACACCATAGTTAGATATTGAATATTATATTAGTCAATGGAATGGACCATTGATGTTGATCTGATTGAGATTGATCAATGGTATTTTTGATATTGTTGATTGATCTTATGTATAAAAAATTTTGTTCAAAATATATCATTCACTTTTGATATTTATACCGTTGATTTTGGGATTGATTAGTGTTGATATCATTTTATAAAGATACACAATGAACGTCCGGTATACTCACTAAATTGTAGTTGCTCATTTAATTTATTTTACTTGTTTTTAGGTTATTTAGCGAGCCTTAAATAAGACAAGAGTGTTTATGTTATCATGAGAAATTTTTGATAGTAGGGATTTTTGGATGTGTTGTGAGATAAACTTTTGAGTGAATTGCTTGTTGGACCTTTTCATTTGCATTTTCATCTTGAATGACGGTTACAACCAAATTTTGCTGTGGGCCTTCCGTGGTCCAATGGAACGAGATGTCGAGATGTTAAGTGGGCTATCGAAGCAAATTCAAGATTGAGACTTTTTTTTATGCATGCGGTTGTAAGTAGTGTTGACAAACACAACACACTAGACAATTCCCAGCGATGCGACGTTGATTACGCGAGTTCTTCCTAATCATTCTGCTTACAATTAAGACGGAGTTGGTTAGTCGCCATCGCTATTGAGTTAACTAATCCTACTGGCATCCCAACCGAGGAACGTGCCTTGGATTCAAGCGCTAATAAGGATGGAAAAGATAAACACCCCAAAGCCGGTCTCTCCTTGCGACCCGCGATTCCCTTTACAGTCAAAATAACAAGGGAAGAGGAAAAAAAAAAAAAGTAAAAGTAAAAAAGCGTGATTATAACGAGGGCAAGTTGCTTTGAGGCTTTTCCCTGATTAAAGTACGTGGGCGGGTCCGTTCAAATCGCATAGAAAATTGCTCAGCGGCTCATCTTTACACAAAAGACGACAAAATGCAACAAATTGTTTGGAACTTGGGGATTGATTTGACAGACCCAGATGCCTCAATCTATCTTTAACTATACCTTGAACACAAAAAAGAAAAGGGGAGGAGAAAGAATCCCATGCGAGGAGAGAATATACATCTGTTTCCGGAGATGACGAGGTCGAATTCCTATAGAATGTCTTGGGTGTCTATATTTGGCTTTTTGATTGTATTTCTTGCTCGAGCAATCTGCTCACCCCGCAGTGGTTTTGAAGCCACCTTTACCTCACCCCAGGTGCGGAGAGCTATTATATTCCCCCATTGGACGGAAGCTAATGCAAGCACCGATAAAGTGTTTACTTTCACCGTCGGCAGACCATTTGATTCTTACTCGAGCTTTTTTTCTTAGGTGAGTGGGAATACGGAAAGTGACATTATGAGATCTTTTATCCAAAGGCGGATCTCTCGCTTGTTTCTTCTTCTTTATCTTTAACTATATGTTAGAAAAAAAAATACGAGGAGAAAGAAATTCCATGTGAAGAGAAATAAGATAAGTAAAATGAATTATAAATCGGTTTTATGGTTATTTTTCCTCAGTCCATTTTCAAGGATTTATAAGGTTGAATTCTTATTGAATGTCTGGGGGGGCTACATTTGGCCTTTTGGTTGTATTTCCTCCAATAAATTAATGATTACCCTATTTCCACTGCTTAAATGATTTACTTATATATTACTTATGAAATAAACAGTATTCGTTTGAATAATTTAAAAATTCAAAATCCAGCTACTTTTTTTTATAAATCATTAGTGTTAAGAGATATCAAGACTCATGTATTGAATGAGCTTACTAAATAAGAGAATAGATTTGGGACTTAAATAGGTCCGCTAATTTATGCATCACTAACCATTTAGCAAATCATTTGATAAACCCATATAGCGTATCGATTTTACAGATATATATACATACTTATATATATATATATGAATTGTATTATTAATATACGTGAACATTGATTAATGATGAGAATCGACAAATACAAGTTGCGTTAATAGATAATTTGGTTCTTTCTGGATCCATGGCCAACCAACATGCCTCTTTGTCTGGGCAGTCAACACTCAACAAGGGTCCCCATCCACGTCACCGTCCTCGGAACCCGGCACATGAATAAACCGTCCTACGCGCCCTCGCTGGCGCGTGTACCGCAAAGCCCCGAGAGGCCCCAGGGGGAGTTGGCGCGTGGTCGTGACTCGTGACGTCCTCGCCGCTTCATGGGATTCCCGAGCCCCCATCATCCGCTAGATAACGCCACGTGGTCTCGCCATTGGAAACAGGCTGGCCTGCATGGGCTAGCGGACCCCACCCACCCCCCCGGAACAACAGTTCCAAAAAATCCAAGGGCGGCAAAAGAAGAGCCAGCGGTCCCCAATCAGAAAAATCCAATATGGCACAATCATTTTACCTTGATTCGTTACAATTGGTAGCTTTTGATTAGATCTTCATGCAAACGATGAACGCGACAATCTCCCCCCAAGTTAAAAGCTCTTACACATGGGATATCCTTAGATAATGCACATTTTCATCTACGTTTAATTTTATCATGATAGACAATAAAATGGATTTAAACTTCTTATTTATTCGATCATGACTATTTAATTGTCATTTTAAATGAGAAAGAAGGTAAAAGAAAAGTCTTATCTTGAGCCGATGAAAGAACCCGTACACAAAAGAAAAACAAATTATCAACCCGAGTCGATCTTAACTTCAAATGAGTTTTCTTAGAACATGTTTGTTTTGGATTTAAAAATAAAAAGGGCTTTCTTTTGAGCTTTTCTAACAAATGTAGGAGACATTGTTCTAATTTCAAAAAATATGAAATATTATTCTCGGGTCCACTTGAACACTAGACTTTAGCTTTCTCAAAAGATTTATTGCATTTTCGACGATTAGAAAGCAAGGAGGATGCAGATCTTTAGCTTTCTCGAACCCTTGTGGCGCCAAAAACTTCCTAGATAAGGATTGTATTTCACATTAACTTATCTCGATCTTGGCATGACTAACATATTACAAAATGAACGCATTTTAGATAGATACGCTAGCCAATAGTTTTAAAGTCACTCTCTTAACAAAACTCTTAGATCAATGGCGTGATAAAATTTATGTTTATTGATTTAACTTTATTTTTCTATTCCCCTAATGCGAGGGTTTGGACATAAATCCATTTTGTGAATACTGATTTGATTTCTCTTTTCTTAAACAGATTTCTATTTCATAAATAGATTTGAATAAGAAATCGGAAAATTTAAAATTTTTAAACTTCTCGATTTAAAATATAAATTGAAATCAATTATTACTAGAAATCAATTTCTATTTCAAAATTTTGTCATGCGCACCCTTAATAATCAAAGCTATACTTCTGTTATCTCGAAAGGTTATAAAGCTCCAAAGTTGAATTTTCCAAAGAAGTTGAGGATCAAGCATCAACCGAGTTGCCAGACACGCAGCATCCGTCCAAAGCGAGTCCCAACTCTCCGCATCAATTCGAAACTTGGGAAGGGGGACCACGTGATGGCAGTCCCGCAAATAGCAGCGGGATCCGTGGGTATTTCATCAGCCCACCAACAGCTAAAGCCCAAATAAAATATAAAAAAAAAAAGGGCCAAAAAAAATTAAATCCAAAGAAATAAGACCAGAAACGCCTGCAAAATCTCCAGTCCAAAGTGCAGACTCCCGTATGACCCAAAAAAAAAAAAGAAAGAAAGTGCAGAGTCCCGACTCGCACCCCACTCACCGAGTCGCAGAGATACCGAGTGACCGAGTCGGACTCCTTCTTCTTCTTCTTCGTCTTCTATTCCGTTCGCTGTCTGCCTGTCTCGCTCCTCGTCCTCTTCTCCACCTCGGCTTTCCTTGTCTCTTTTGAGGACCGACCTCGACCGCCATTAATTTCCTCTCCCTCCTCCTCAGACCAAACCTGCAAAAGTCGCATTACCTGCGTGCCCCCCCCCTCTCTCTCTCTCTGCCACCGCTCCCTGACACTCCAACCACCTCCATTACTCTCTCTCTCTCTCTTTCTCTCTCTATCATGTTTTGCCTCGCATTCAATGAAGATCGATCGTACAGCATTCGGTTTCTTCATTTGCGAGCTCTGACAGCGACCTGATCCCTCCTCCCGAGGCTCCGTCCCTCCTCCGTCGCGGCAGTTATTAGCCATTTCTTTCCCCCTTCCGTTAACCAGCCCCGTCTCTCCGTTTTCGCCGTTTCCGTTTCGTCTTCGTGTTTCCGAGTTTCGACTCGGAGTCCGTCCTGAGACATTCCTTCCGAGCAATTATTAACCAGCGAGCAAGCAGCACTTCCGCCGTTTCGCTCCGACTATATATTCTCATTCCCTTGATTTCGCGTGTTTCGTTTGCTTTCCCGGGAAAACGGCCGCCGTGTGTTCCCCTGTGAGAAATTTTCCCGGCATTTCGTGGCATTTTCTCGCCGCTCTATCTTTCTCTCCCGCACGTTGTCCGGATTGTTCCCTGAATTGAAGGATACGAGGGGGGTATCAATCTCTACTTGTCCTCTATTCGGCGTGTTTAACCTTCACGTTCGATTTGATCAGGCTATTCTTCGGTTTTAGGTCCTGACCTGCTTCATCTCCGGCAACTTCTTCTTCTTCTTCTTCTTCTTGGCGGTGAAAGTGCGAACTCTCGAGATACTAGAGCTCCAAATTTCTCTCCGAAATGGGCAATGTTTCCTGCTTTCTGTTGCTTTTTCTTTCGGGAATCATCATGCTAATTCCGACCACACACCAGCTGCAGACGTATCAATCGCAGGTCCTGCTTCAAATACGGAAGCACCTGGAGTACCCACCATTTTTGGACGTTTGGGTAAATTACACTGGAGATGTCTGCAACGTCCCTCACTCTCCCCAGTTGAGCATCTCCTGCCAAGACACCTTCATCACCGAGCTCAGGATCATGGGAGACAAGCGCGTCAGGGGCTGGGACTTCTATGGCCACGCAATTCCCAACCAGACTCTGTCGAAGACCTTCTCTGTCGATTCCTTCGTGACCACTCTGACGAGGCTGACCAGCTTGAGAGTGCTCAGCCTGGTCTCCCTCGGCATCTGGGGACCGCTCCCTGATAAAATCCACCGGCTGTCTTCGCTCGAGCTCTTGGATTTGAGCTCGAATTACTTGTTCGGTCCGATCCCGAGTCAGATATCGAGGCTGGGGAGCCTCCAAATACTGACTCTGGATGGGAATTACTTCAACGGCAGCGTTCCTGATGGTTTGGACTCCATGTCCAATTTGACCGTCTTGAGTCTCAAGAACAACCGGCTCGGCGGTCCGTTTCCGTCATCCATTTCGAGGATAAAGACACTCACTACTGTGGCTCTGTCTAAGAATGAGATGACTGGTAAATTGCCTGATTTGGGTGCCTTGAGCAGCCTTCACCTGCTGGACTTGATAGACAATCATTTCGATTCCGACCCGCCTAATTTGCCAAAAGGGTTGGTCACTGTGCTTCTGAGTAGGAATTCTTTCTCTGGCGATATTCCTGAGCAATATGGTGAATTGGGTCAGCTCCAGCACCTTGATCTGTCCTTCAATCTTCTGACCGGAATGCCTCCGCAAGCCCTGTTCTCTCTGCCGAACATCAGTTATTTGGATTTGTCCTCGAACATGTTCAGCGGTTCGCTCCCGGGGAGTCTACATTGCGGAAGTAAGTTAGGCTTGGTAGACATATCTAACAATAAGTTCATCGGCCAGCTTCCTTCATGCCTGGGCACTACTTCGGCCAAGCCCGTGGTTAAGTCTAGCGGGAACTGTTTGTCCGTTGATGTTAAACATCAGCACAGCGAGTCTTACTGTAAGACACCTGTTGGGGGGAGGAAGCATTTTCTTAGAGGAGAATTAGTAGTTTTGATAGCCATCCTCCTTGGTGCTGCTCTCGTCATTGTGTTTTTGGCGATTGGACTTCTTATCTTCCGTAGGAAAGTTCGTTCTAGAGGACCATTTGAGCATCATGATTTTCCAAAGGTTGTACAAGAGAATGCTCCTACTGGGCTGTCTGCCGAATTCCTGGCCAACGCCAGTAAGTGATTGCTGGATTACGGTCTTATGGTTTCATCACCCACCTAATGTTTGTTACATCTGAGCATATCGGGTTTTTTCTTGTTCAATGAGATGTTTCTAAGGCATTGATTCTGAATCAAAACTAACCTATGCATCTCTTCTGTTCCTTGGAGGGTTGATATCCGAGGCAGCGAAGATAGGGTCACAAAACGCACCTTCATATCGACTGTTCGCGTTCGAAGAGTTGAGGGAAGCGACGAATAACTTTGCTCCATCAAATTTTATCAGTGAAGGCTCTATCGGGAAGGTAACTCACAAATAAGATTTTCTTGGAGATCTCATAACCTAGCTCGATAGATACTGTTTGCTTTAACTATTCTGTGATGGCTGCTTGTCATCAGAGACTCAGAAGTAATTCACTTGAGATAGCAATCTCTGAAGCAAAGCAAAGCTCGAGATTGTGATCTCCTAACTGCTGCTTTCCCTTACTCTCTTTCAAAGTAAGGTCTTCTTGAAGGATGTAATTGAAGATATCCGCAAATACAGACTTTGCTTTACTTTGAATAGGATTCATCCTTCACGAGCCGCAATCACTTTATTGAAGCTTGTAATGTTCTTTGAATTTGCTTCTCTCTATTGACATTCTCACTTCCGACCTCCAATGTTTAAAATTATCAAGTAAAGAAATCATACAGAGACCATAAGACCGGATGAAAGTACTTGAAATCTCCCAGAGCCATTGTGACTTTTTATTTATTTCAGCTTTACAAAGGAAGGCTCGAGAGTGGAGCCTATGTTGCCATTCGATCCATAGCCTCGCTGAAGAAACATTCACTGCAGAATCTCAGGGTTCGGCTTGACTTGTTTTCGAAGCTCCATCATCCACATTTGGTCGGACTTTTGGGCCATTGTGTTGGTGGTCAAGCACAAGATGAATCCAGTACTAAGGTCTTCCTCATATACGAGTATGTGGTCAATGGAAATTACCGTACCCACTTAACAGGTCAGAATCCTACCGTCACCATATAGGAGAGATTTCACAAGTATGAAACTATCAGTGTGTTTGAGAATGCTGCCTTCTTCGTAAGGATAGTTTATAGGAATCCACAAATGGTTCAAATCCCATGTTCTATGTGTTCAACATCTTCATATTCATGTTGTATGCAGAGAATTCTCTGGAGAAGGTTCTCAATTGGTCAGATAGATTGGCAATACTCATTGGTGTTGCCAAGGCTGTGCATTTTCTTCATACCGGAGTCATTCCCGGTTGCTTCAACAATAGGTTGAAAACAAATAATATATTGCTTGACGAGCATCAGATTGCCAAGCTAAGTGACTATGGGATGTCCATTCTCACTGATGATTTCGAAAAGTTGGAGGTAACTTTCTTTGGTATTACTTCTTGATACTCATATATAATCTGCAGCTATTTTTTGTACGGGTTTGTTCCTGATGCATTATTTTTTGCTTATTTATAGGCAAAGGAGAAGGACATAAAACAGGGTATGGAACTTCATTTCTGAAATTCTCGTTATATCGTGTATTTGCATCATCACACGAACATACATATTACATGCACGTTCAAATGTGTATTTGGTCCGTGGACAATATTGTGCTATTTGAATCACCCGTTCCTTGATATACTATTATGGATTTCATGCACTGACCTTAAGTCATTTGGAGATTCAACTAGAGCTAGCGACGTCTGGAAGTGTATATTGATTGAATCACTGCAGATGACTGATGGCACCGAAATACCCAATCGTCACCCATTATTTTCAAGATTTCTCGTCATTGGTTTAAGTCTCGAGGACCATGGAGACGATCTCCATGGTGGAGGCGTCGGTGACGCGGAGCCCGTCGCGGAACACGGGCTCGATGCCGAGGCGGCCGAGCCAGGAGTTGATCTCGGGGCCCCCGCCGTGGACGAGGACGGGGCGGAGGCCGACGCAGGCGAGGAGGACGAGGTCGTTGACGACGGAGGCGCGGAGGGCCTCGGACTTCATGGCGGCGCCGCCGTACTTGACGACGATGGTCTTGCCCCGGAACTTCTGGATGAAGGGGAGGGACTCGGAGAGGACGTCGACCCGGAACTGCCCCGCCGGGGGGGCGGCGGCGGCGGCGGCGGCGAGGGAGGCGGCGACGGAGAGGCGGGGGGTGCGGAGAGAGCGAGGGGTCTTGGCGGGGGCTAGGGTTCTGGGGAGAGGAGGAGAGAGGCGGAGGTGGTGGTGGTTTCCGGTCAGTGCCATCTTCGTTCTTCCCGGCGCTCCGCCCTATCTCTCTCTCTCTCTCTCTCTCTCCTCTGCTCGGCGGGGCGGCGCCGCGGAGGCGCGGTTTTATTGCCCGTCTGTCTCGGCGAGGGATGCTGACGTGACGATGCGACGGCGGCGGCGGGGGCATTTCGCGGAGTGCATGAGTTAGGCTTAGGAGCACGCGCACGCGTGCGTGCGTGCGTGCGTGCGGCGCGGCGAGGCCTCCTCGACAGTGCCGTTTTCACTTGCCCAGTGATTACGTCACACGGATTTTAAATTTGACGCAAATTACGGACATACACCGTTGAACTTTCATTTTATTATAATTTAGATTAATATTACGAAATATCTCAATCAAACAAAGATGTTTGTGATGAATTTAGAGAAAAGTCAAAAAACCCTAAATTTTACCCAAAGTGACACATTTACCCTATTTTTTTTTGTAGCGTGAAAAACCTTAAACTTTCCAAATCATGACACATTTACCATAAACTTTTTTTTTTGTGGCAAAAAAATCCCGAATTTTGTTATGTGACACATTTACCCCAAAATTAGAGACATTTTGGTCTTTTCATTTTTAAATTTTTTTTTACTTTTTTAAACTTTTAAAATTTTATTTTTTTTCTTCCTCCCTCCGTCGGCGTCGGCAAGGGGTGCCCTCACCGACATCGGCGAGGTCACCCTTGCGGCCTCGGCTAGGCGGCCCTCGGGACAGAGCGTCGGGCAAGGGCCACCCTTTGCTGCGTTGGGCGAGGGGGTGCCCTCGCGATTTGGCAGGATCGTCCTCGCCGTCGCTAGCGGGCCGCCCTCTCCTGCGTCGGGGAGGGTGTCCCTACCCTCGCTCGACTCCGCGAGGTCGCCCAAACGCGCTTCCTCCACCGGCTCATGGTCAGCGGAGAGGAAGAAGAAGAAAAAAGGAAAAATGAAAAAACATAATAAAAAGACAAAAAAATGCTTTTGATGGGGTAAATATGTCACGGTTTGAAAAGTTTTGGGTTTTTTCGCTCAAAAAAGTTTGAGGTAAATGTGTTATTTGACAAAGTTCGGGGTTTTTTGTGGTTTTTTCTCATGAATTTATCTCAAACAAATTTTTTAATCAAAGAAAAGTTATAAGTTGGTGCACATATGACAAATTTAAAATTCATTAATTTTCAATCAAATTAATCAATTTGACATTTTACCTTTCATTTCTCATAAATATTAATTTGTAGTTTTTCATGATATTAATACAATTTAACCGAGCGGTAAATTTATTACAAATATACATATTTTAAGTTTTTAAAGATAAAAAAATATTGATCTTGAGTAAATTTATCACAAATATATCGATATTGGTTAACATTTTTAATTAGTGTCCCTTTGTAATTTTTCCCATTAGCACATGCACAATATGCATGACTTTTACGGAACAAAAGAATATTACTTTTATAGAACAAAAGAATATTTTCATCTCATTTTTTTAAAAAGGGATATATTTTTACTCTTAATTGCTGTAAGAAATAAATAGTATAGAAATTATTAATGAAAATATTTAAAAAGAGTCAATAAATAGAGCCGCTGGTAATTAAATAAATATTTCAAGAGATAGAGTAAAAAATGAATTTTTAAAAGGAAATGGTTGTTTGAAATCCAAGGTGTTTTTTTTAAAAAGTATTTTTCATCAATCAACCAGTCATTTGCATTGATTTATTATTTTGAGTACATAACGAATATCCAGTTTTGTTAATTGACCTTTTTGTTGTTGAGACATTTTTTTTCTTTTTACTTGAATGTGCTTTGTTCGCTTAAAACATCAATTCTATCAAATTTATTACCAATTTTCAACTATTTTTATTTCGTAATATAATTTTTTGTATTTTTCTTATTAATATTTAGTTTACTTATCCAAGTAAAAGAGACATTTCTCAAAAATTGGGATGAAAATATATTTTTGTACACGAAGGGTTAACTATTGTAGCAAAATGAAGATTCGAGGGCATGATATGTAACCGTTGAAGGTAAACAGTAGCATTCCAAAATTTTGTATGTAATTTTCATTAGTAAGGACCGCTGCAAATCAAAGGACCAAGATTGACGAGCACGACACATTTGGGGACATAGCACAAGTTTGCTCAAGACATGTATAGAAATCAAAACCTCATAGAATTCAGGTGTGTTTGATTTGGCTTTGAAAATGGGCTTTGGGAAAATTAAGCAACCTAAAGCTCTTTGGGGAAATACAAATTAGATTTAATAAAAATTATTTTATAAAAAGCTATTTTGGATTAAATTAGTATTTTTCAATTTTTTTTTGCAAAGGGCTTTTGGGTGTAATTTTTCTTCTTATTTTATTTTATTTTATTAAAAAGTCAAACCCCTCACCAACTAGACCCAACCTTGTCGGCCCTCTTCGGTCACCATTGCAAAAAGGAGATGTATAGTAATAATGAGAGGACAAAATCGAAAAATTAAAGAAGTGATGAGGATAATTTTGAAAGAAAAGAATTATTTAACCCTAGTTCAAGCATTCCATAAATAATTAAAAAATTCAATGTTGGTTCCCTTCCCAAGGTTAGCATATGATCGAAAGTTCCTTCTTTTGCTAAATACCTCAATATATCTTCATGAGATTTATGAGATGAAAAACTTTTTGGAAAAGTTAAACTAAACGTGAGTTGATCATATTTGTAAGAAAAGAAAATTCCCCCCTCCTCGGATTTAGAACCTCCTGCCCTTCTCACCACAACCCCCTTTTTCTCTCGCAAGAGGGCTACAACCAAGATTCAAAGTCAAATAGAGAGTTTCAAGACCATGACCTCCTCAAATCATTAAGGGAGGTTCAAATGCGACTTGGTGTGTGGTGGTGGTGTTCACTTTGTCAATGGCATGTGAATTTGACTCAAGTTGATACTTTTACCTTGGTAATGATCAATTTGGGCTAATTGTACAAAAAAGTCTCTAATTTATTTCATTCTTAAAATTTTGTTTTATCTTTTATTAAATCATAAAAATCAAATCCTATATCTGTAGCTAAACATACCCTTGAGAAGGTGATGAATTAGAATCCTCACATTCCCCTTCCAAATTGTGAAGGGTGACTCCTGAATGCACCATCGGGTTAGCCTACGAGGCACAATTATACGAATGTGACAATTTTTAAGATTTTTTTTCAATTATTAATTTGTTTTTGCCCTTTTCTTTTCTTCATCTACTTTTGCCTTTTTCTTTTACTTTCCTAAAAGCCTGGTCATGAAAAGAAAAAGCCCGGTCAATATATTCGCTGGAACGAGCTCGTTGAGATGAGGCGTGGCATATGCTCATCAGTCCAAGCTTGCGCTCCTCGTCTACCATCTCCGCTTCCCTTCCACTCTCCCGTCGCACTCCAATGGCGTCGATCGCAATCCACGACGAACAAGAAGAAGAAGAAGAAGCCGCAGCCGCCTCCTCTCCTCCACCTCCTCCTCCTCCTCCTCCTTCTGCACACACGAGCCAGTGGATCGAGTACGTTCCAAGACGCCGCCGATCGCCGATCGCCGATCGCCGGTCCCCGGTCGCCGGTCGCCGATCGACATCCTCCTCCTTCTTCCTCCTCCGTGATTCCGCGGAATTCCGGCCGGTTCTCATCGTTTGAATCCGCGTCTCAGGGAGCAGGACCTGCTCCGGCGAGGGCTGATCGAACGCGACGATTTCCCGTGGACCTTGCCGGGCGGAGGCGGGGGGTCGGGATCGGGCGATGCGCTGAAGTACGTCGGCGGCGTCGACATGAGCTTCGCCAAGGACGACGCCTCGCTGGCCTGCGCGGCGCTCGTCGTCCTGGACCTCGCGACGCTGCAGGTCGTGCACGAGGACTTCGCCGTCGTCAGGCTCGAGGTCCCTTACGTTCCTGGTTTCCTCGCTTTCAGAGAGGTGATTGGGGGGTTTTTGAGCTGCTCTGGGGTTCTGATTTCCTGATGGATGAGTCAATGTTTAGTTGAATTCAGGATTGTTGCGATTGCTGTTACAGATATGTAGAATTCTATCTTTTGATCATTCGTCGTTGTCTGTTCCTTGTCAGGCCCCTGTTCTTCTGGGACTTCTGGAGAAGGTCAAAAGCAGTGGGAAGGATATCTGTCCACAGGTTTGTGATTGCCTGGTTTGAGGTTATTACCATTCCATTCAAACTTCATGCTAGTTACTGAATAGTAGGTTGTGATTATCACTGTTTTTTCCTCCTCCTCCTTTTAACATCTCTGAATTTTCTTTGACTTGTAACTTCAACAGTTAATAATGGTCGATGGAAATGGGTTACTTCATCCTCGAGGCAAGTGTTAAGGCTCACACGACCTTTCTTTTCTTCTGAAATTAGTTAAGTATGACAATTATTGGGGACTGGTATTGAGGAAAATTGCTATTGACCACCCGGAACTATGGAGTTCCTGCATTGTCCTTCATGATCAATTTTGTATTGAGTCTGATAGTTTCTTCTTTTAGAAATGGTCCTACGAGTTTTCTTGGTTTTCAGGAGAATCCCTTATTTATTAACGTCACATTTTCTTTTCAGGTGTCTTCACTTTTTTGGAGTAGTTGCATGCTGCCAGTTTGTGCATAGGAGTGTCTAGATAGACTTTTAATTTTTTTCTTTTTGCTTCATCTAAATTTTCAAACAGATGCACTTTAAATTAGTTTTAACCTGAAACATCTGAAACTCAATGAATAAATGTGCATATCGGCATACATATTTTTTTTTAATGTCGATTCATGTATAAAAGATTTACTTTGGTTTTTACAGCCTTTTGCATATAATACGCTCAAGAAGTGTTTGATTAATTTTGGTAACATGATGTTGCCTTAAGTGTTTGGAGTCTATTAGGATTCTGACAAGTTTCCTTTCCCTATTTTGAATTGGATTTAATGTTTCCTTTTCCTAGTTGATGGTGGATATATGTGCTTCCTAGTTTTATTAGGGTATTGTAATTCCTACTTTGGCTAGTTTGTATTTCTTTCTTTTCAATGGAGTCGAGGATCAATTATATTTGGCAATTTTTGTGCTTTGGGATTGTGTCATGCAAATCTACTCTTAAATTTGATGATTAAGAAACCCTAGGTGTGATGCTCATGAAGCTTTGCATATGAAGACTAAAATTTATCTTTTGTTGTGGGACTCACTGTCCTACATTATTAACCCATTAGTGTAAAACTTCTCCTTGTCAATAGGAGGACATTGCCATGATGAAAAATTATGATTTGCATTTTTGTTTTGACATTTTCATTGTGTTTGATCAAGCAAGATACTTGGTTTTTCTTTTAAGCTATGTTAACCGGCTAGTCAAGCTATGTTCTGTTAATATATCTTTTGTAACTATAATGACTTCATTAAAACCTGAAGCTTTCTTTGGTAGGTTTTGGATTAGCCTGCCATCTTGGTGTTCTGGGTGATCTCCCCACCATTGGGATTGGAAAAAATGTGAGTATAACCACGTCTAGCATGGAATATTGTGTTGTTGGTACTATGTCGCCACTAATTATACTAGTCTACTTGAACATCACATCTCCAAGGATGATAACTCTCAGTTTAGACTTCTACAGATGTTTTGTCTACTTCTATCTCCTAATATTACGTGTCTGGAAAAGAACTAGGTCTCACTTGATCCTTCTAGACTCCAGTTTTTAGCTTAATTCCATATCATCTTCTTAAGTAAATATTCTGAGAATAAATCTACATATGGTTTATATCAGTTGCATCATGTGGATGGTCTGACTCTATCTGGAGTGAAGCAGCTTCTAGAAGCCAAGGATAACTTCTCTAAAGATCTTCTCACTTTGACTGGATCCTCTGGACGCATATGGGGCGTGGTAAGGATTTTGGCTTGAGTTCTTGGATTTGCTCGAGGCAGCATCTAATGTTATACATGCAATCCTTAATGTGCTTTGAAGCTGCCACTGGAAATACGAGTACTTTACTAACAAACTGTAAAAAAGGAAAAGACATATGCAGACAGTAATGGTGAAAGATATTATAGTTTCCCAAAGTTAGTGAAATTTTTTCCTTGATTTCCTTGTTCATCATAAACTTGTATTATCCAACACATGAACAGCACTGTGATCTGAGTGATGCTGTCAGAAGTTCTTGCCACTAGAAGTTCTCAGCAGTTGTCATGACTTGAATGATGATGCAGTTGACTGTGCTTCCCAATATGTACTCATCAGTCAAACACCTCTTGTTGGTTCCCATGAGGAAATCCAATTGCTCTTCGTGTCTTTTATGATGTCTCTTATCAATTTTCGTCATGACCGTGGTACTGGCTTTTGAAAAGGAACAATTCATTCTTTTTTTACATGAGTGGCTGGGAGATTATTCAAATGGACCTGCATTTCTAGCAATCATTCTCAAGACATCATAGGAAGTTGGTTCATTCAATTGTGATTGCTTATGATTATGATGATCTACAATATTGTGAGAAATAAGCTCAAAGGAAGATCTTGTTAAGAATTTTGACAAAAAAATGATTGGTTTCTACCATAGTTTGCAAGGTGAATGACAACTTCAATTATTGCATATATACAAATTGATGTTGGATACCCTAGAGAAGTTTAGTGCCTTATACCAGAATATTAGGAGATGGAAATCCAAAGCTTGAGCCCATTAACTTGTCCTGTTGGATGGAATTCCCTTGAAACCATATATCACGCTGATATATCTTTGCAATATATCCAAGACATAGTTGTGATCTTCTGAATCAAGAGGTAGATAGCATGTTATGCTTGATAGTACAACCAAAAAGGTGGTGTCAACGGATAGCTTGTGAGGTTTTTGTTATCTTGTTTGTTGGCTCTTAGAAGTTTTGCTTCAAGTAAATGTATTCTTTACAGGCAATGCGATCAACATGGAATACATCAAAGCCTATTTTTGTGTCAATTGGACACCGTATATCCCTTCAAACTGCTGTCAAAGTTGTCGGGATGACTTGCAAATATCGGGTCCCAGAGCCAGTGCGACAGGTAACCTAATTGATGTTAAAACTCGAACCAGTTTATGTTTGTTCGCTTCCCATACGAGGACCCTACTTCAGTAGAAATTTGTTGTTAAGTATGCTTCATGCTGAATCAGCTTATTGCATGTTACTTCTGTGGTCTTGGCCCTTGATGGTGCTTTGATCATTCAATTTAAACGAGGATGGTATGCTATTTCGCAAGGAATGACAAGTATATGCATACCATTTAGGTAGGTGATAATTTTCATGGGAATCATTTTTGTGACATGTTGAATTGCAGGCTGACATCAGGTCAAGGGACTTCCTTCGCAAGAGTGGTTATATCTGTTAGGGAGCTCATCAGGTACTTCCATTTTGACTTTGCTATATGTTCTGGTTTCATTGCCAATCTATGCATACCATATAGGTAGGTGAAATATTCATAATGCTCATTCTTCTGATATGACAATTTGCGGGCTGTCATCAGATCATTATTATTAGAATGATTATGTCTGTTCTGAGCCATACTTGCATTTTGACATTGCTATATGGTCCTATTTGTTTTAGTAATGAATATGGAAGTACATATGCACGAGTAATATGCACGAGTCTCGTATGATAAACTACATTTGGTGCCATCAAAGGAGACAACTCCTTTAACAGCTGTATTATTTTTCTTTATATGTCTTATTACAGGCTATGTTAACTTCAGAATTCTAACTCAAAGCATGGTTTTTTTTCGTTGGTGCTTAGATCTGGTATGTTGAAATTGTCATAAGTCCTACTTTGTGATTTTCCTAATTGTTGTCACAGCACCAAGAATGCTTTTGACAGCCATTTTCTGTTCTTTTCTTTTCTCTCATTTTGACAGCAAAAAAGCTGGTTGTTAAGATTAGAATGTTGAAGAATATCAATAGGCTTGTTGAATTAAGATTTCATATCAATATACTAAAGTGGCAGCTGACTCAAGATATTCAGGCGTTAAAGTGTTTCCTTGGCTAGTTGAATTAGGATGGCTCCTTCTGTATCTGCTTGCATAGAGAAGTACTTTAATAAAGGAGAATGAAGAAACAAACTGAGTACACTGTATATCATAAGGTGACAACAAAAGAAAACATAAAAGAGAGATGAGAGAAAAGAAAGTAACCTAAAGAGAATGTTATAACTTTAAACCAGTTTAATTTAGCTCTTGTTCCTCTCTAGCCATAAAATCCACATGACTGACAAAAGAAGAGTTTTCCAAGTTTACAGTGATGACACTGGCTATTTCTTCCTCCTTTTCAACTTATCAAAAAGAGTTTGATCCTAAATGGTAGAACCCCATGCGTGGCTATGAAACCAAATGAATGTGGTACATTGCCCAAAAATTCACTTTTGAGTTCTTTTGAAGGAAAAACATTTGCTGTGTTCATGGCATGCTAAATCTTTAGTCTGTTCACATGTTATTTAAAGCTAATAAATGGTTAAAACAGATTAAGAAATTGTGTGGAGTGCTAAGAGGTACTACACAGTAAAATCGGGTCTATTTTTGTTAACCAGAATCATTTGATCTGTTCATTCCTTGTCTGAACCTTTTAAATCTATAAATTTGCTTCCTTTTAGTCCTAAAAGAAGTCCTTTTGCTTAAAGAAGGAAAAAGACACCGGAAGTGCCATAACTTTTGAATAGCACTCACTTCAGTGTAAAAACTTTTCAAGCAATCACTCGAGTGCAATACCGGTGGAAAAACGATTACTTAAATGCCTCTGGCAACAAATTCTGGCGATTGTCTTATGCGGTTTTTTAAAAAACTTGGTTTGACATGGGTTTTTAATAGAAAGTTTAGTGTAGCGTGGACAAAGTCTGCATTCCAATTCATCTGTATGCATTTATTGGAAGTGCTGATGTGTTTTGTTTCATCTTTAATTGCTTTATTTTGTACTAATAAAACGGTTGATTGAGTTTTCATTCATCCGTCTCTAAGCTCTCTGTTTGTGCTCATGGACTGAGAATCTGTGATAAAAAGTGCTTCCATCATGAAGAAGGAAATTGAACCGAAAGTGGCCAAGAAATTGTTTCATTCGTCATTTTTGTCTAAATTGGCAGTATGATTGTTGCTCATCTACCTTAGCTTTGACTCTTCTTCATTTTAATTTATTTTATTTTTAAATATTATGGAGAATGAGATCGAGTGCAGATGATGTGCTACCATCCATATTTTCTTCACTTTGAACTGATTGGAGATACAAATGATCCATGTGGAAATGTTCTTGACGCTGATGCACTCTTCAAATATATTCATCCCTTTGCCTCCATTAGTTCAATTGATTTCATGGGTGTTTTAATTTGTTTTGTTTGATTCAGCCTTTCTTCAAACATTGTTTAAGTTTGGTTGCTTTTATCTTCCATTGGATTTTTTGGGTTTAGCAATTTTTGTTTGATGACATGAACAGTGACTTTTTTGGGTTCAGCCTTTGTTCTTTTTTCTTTTTACTGAGTGCCAAAATGGCATTGTCTCCTATGGTTTTTGCTAATTGGGTTGTTCTTGTGAGCCACATAGATTGACTTATAAGAAAATTGTCACTAAGCTGATTAGGGAATCCACAACAAGTAGAAAGAGAGAAAGAAGGAAGAGAGAAGGAATAGAGAGGAGGAGGAGAAAGAGAATGTAAAAGAAACAAAGAGAATGCTGAAGTTTTCTATGTAACAGAAATCTTGCACCCATTGTGGTTATATTAAATATAAATTGTATATGACCATAATACCCTTATGTAAGTAAAAAAGAAATAAAACTCTGAAAATTAAAAATAACAAAATTAAAGTAACTTAACACTCTCCCTTAAGCTGGAGTATATACACTCCCTCAAGCTGGAGTATATAGGTCACCCATGCCTAACTTGGAACAACCACCAATAAAAGGAGGACGAAATAATGTTTTGGAAAACATATCAACAAATTGATCTCTAGAGGCAACGTAAGGAGTAGCAACCAGCTTCTGCTTCATAGAATCACGAACAAAGTGACAATCAACTTCAATATGCTTAGTTTGCTCTTGAAAAATAGAATTCCCAGCAATATAAATAGTTGCTTGATTATAACACATCGTATTAATAGGATGATTAATAGAAAATCCAAGCTCCTGGAGAAGATATTTCAACCACAACAATTTGGCCACAGGTTGTGTCATAGCACGCTATTCAGCCTCCGCACTGGACCTAGCAATGGTAGTCCGTTTCTTGCTTCTTCAAGTAATCAAATTACCACCAATAAAGGTGTAATACCAGTCGTAGACCGTCAATCATACGTTGACCCAGCTTAATCAGCATCAAAATAGCCAACAATAGTAAAAGAATTGTTAGATTTATAAATTATTCCATTATTAGGAGAGCTTTTAAGATATTGAAGAATGCGATAGATAGCATCCCAATGAGCCTTCTTAGGTGACTCCATAAACTGACTTACCACACCAACAATAAAAGAAATATCGGGACGTGTAACGGTAAGATAAATTAGTTTCCCAACTAGACGTTAATATTGTTACTTGTCTTCAATTTCATTTCTATCATCAACTCCAAATTTTTGATTTGGATCCATAGGAGTATCAACTAGCTTGGAAGCTAGTGTACCAGTCTCAAACAAAAGATCAAGAATATACTTTCACTAAGACAAATTAATACATTTTTTACTTTCTAAAACTTCAATACCCAGAAAATACTTAAGGGTTCTCAAGTCTTTAATCTGAATTTTCTGCCGAAGAAAGGATTTAACCTCATAAATGCCGGTCATATCACTACTAGAGACAATTATATCATCTACATGTACTATAAGAATGACCCCCCCCCCTAAGATTCCTTCTTGCAAATAAAAATAGAATGATCTAAATGACATTGGTGGAAACCACGTCTGGAAATCACTTAATTGAATTTTTCAAACCATGCTCTTGGAGATTGTTTCAATCCATAAATAGTCTTATGTAGCCAACATACTTTACTACAATTCTCCCCTTGAGTAACATATCTTGGAGGTTGCTCCATATATACTTCTTTAGACATTGCTATAAAGAAAAGCATTCTTGACATCCAATTGATATAATGGTCAATCGAAATTCACGGCAAGAGAAATAATAACACGAATGGAATTGAGATGTGCCATAGGGGAAAAAGTCTCAAAGTAATCAACTCCATAAGTTTGAGTAAAACCTTTAGCAACAAGTCGAATTTTAAGATGCTTAATTGAGCCATTCGTATTGTACTTAATAGTGTACACCCAATGACACTTCACCACATCTTTTCCAAGAGGAAGATCAACCAATGACCACGTTTGGCAAGACACTAGAGCTTCCAGTTCCATATCCATAGCTTTCTTACACTCAAGGCGAGATAAAGCTTCTATGGTAAAAGTAGGAATTGTGTGAGTTTGTAATGATAAAGCAACGTCATGTAATGAAGAAGGAAGATGTTTCATAATGCTCAATAGGGTAAGCCAAAGATGATTTTTGTGCGCACGATCAGGTACCTTTGCGAAGGGCAATCGGAAGATCGTCTGGACTAGGAGACAAGGAGGAAGATTGAACGGAGGGCATGGAAGAGCTGGAGATTGGTGGTACTATAGATTGCTTTCGCCGCTGATACACCTGCAAGGGAGGAGGTACTGGAGAATAACTAACAGAATCTAGGAGGATAAGTTGTGAGATAGGAGGATCAACTATAGTGTCAGTTGAAAACTCTTTACCTTCAGTAGAATAATACGGTGTGCCCTCAAAAAAGTAACATCAGTACTAACATATTGGGTACAAATTATTGGATCATAACATCGATATCCCTTCTGTGTACGTGAATAAGAGGAGATAGTTTATCAGATTCAAAACGTAGGTTATGAACAAAACAAACACACCCAAAGACATGCGGGGTAAGAGGGAATAACGGCTTGTCATGAAATATAACACTAATTGGTGACTAATGATTGAAGACAATGGAAGGCATACAATTTATGAGATAACATGCAGTAAGAAGAACACCACTTCGAAAAAAATTGGGCACATGCATATGAAATAAGAGTGAACGACCAACTTCTATAAGGTGATGGTACTTTCTCTCGGCCAGACCATTCTACTAAGGGGTATAAGTGCAACTTGTTTGACGTATAATGCCAATATTAGAACAAAACAAAGAAATTGATTTCTGTGTATATTCTAGAGCATTATCTATTTACAAAATTTTAAGGGATGTATTAAATTGATTAGTAACCTCACGATGAAATAATCAGAAAACATGTAAAAACTCAGAACGGTCATGAAGCATATAGAGCCATGTTAAATGAGAATAATCATCCATAAAAATAACAAAGTACTTAAAACCATTTTTACTAGCAATACGGGAAGGTCCCCGATATGTCGAATGAATAAGTTCAAGTAAAGTAGATGCACGAGAATCATTACGATTAGGAAAAGAACTACGATGATGTTTCCCAAGTTCACAAGCCTCATACTCAAGAGTAGAAATTGATTTACACTTGAGAATTATTTGTTTTAACTTAAATAAAGATAAATGCCATAAACGAGAATGCCATAATAGGGGGTTAATAGAACTAGCAGCTAGACCATTGGCGTTAGCAGTAGAGACACCATCAGATAGTAAAGTCCATCACGTTCATACCCTCTGAAGTTCCTAAAAAAACGCAATAAGATGGGTAAAATGTAACTGAACAACTAAGTACTTTAGTTAACTGATTAACATATAACAAATTTAAAGGAAGTTGGGGAACATGTAAATTAGAGGACAAAGATAAGGAAGGTGTAAGTGAAATGATCCCTGATTCGACCACTGAGTCAAGAAACCATTAGCTAAAATAACTTATGATGAACGACTAGAGTTATAGTGGGAAGAAAATAGTTCTTGCTTACCCGTCATATGACTAGAAGCTCCCGAGTCAATAACCCAAGAGATGCTAGGAGACAAAGTAGAGAAAGAGGTCATGTTACATGTATGTGCAAGAGTGGCAGTGGATGAGAAATTGGAAGCCTCTAGTTGTTGGACATGCTTGATGAGTTGTGCAACCATATCATCTCGAGTCGTAGACTCAAAAGAACTATCCCTAGGTGGGATAGATGGTAACGTACATCATATTATTCAATAAAGTATATATATATATATATATACATACATCAAAATAAACCCTAAAAGTGGTAAAGATCCATTTACCCTTCTTACTTCTCACACTCCCTCTCAAGCTGGAGCATAAATATTAATCATACCCAGCTTGTTACAAATATGTTCTATCTTCCCATTACCCAAGGATTTAGTAAAGATGTCTGCAAGTTGTTCGGTGGTTCGAATATGACTATGAAGAATTACTCCACTTTGCAACTTCTTTCGAATAAAATGACAATCAACCTCAATCTGTTTGTTTCTTTCATGAAACACGGGGTTGGAAGCTATATGCATTGCAACTTTATTATCGCACCATAGAGTCATGGGTACTAAATCTTTAAAGCGTAACTCAATCAATAACTATCGAATCCACACTAACTCACATGTCACTTGTACCATGGCTGTATATTTTGACTTAGCAATGGAGCAGGCAACAACACTTTGTTTCTTACTTTTCCATTATACCAGATTTCCTCCGACTAAGGTACAATACCTAGTAGTTGTATCATTTGGAGACCCAGCCTAATCAACATTAGAAAAACCTTCAACCTTGATATGACCATGGTTTTGATAGACAATTCCTTTTCTCGGAGCATTCTTCAAATACCTCTATCCGAATAATTGCATCCCGGTGAGATGTACGAGGGGAAGACAAAAATTGGCTTACTACACTAACAGGAAAATCAATGTCTAGTCGAGTAATTGTAAGATAATTCAAGCTTACCCACCAATCTTCTATATCTCTCGGGATTATGAAGAATTTCTCATCTATCAGCAACTAATTTAACCCCTTGTTTCATGGGTGAATCAAAAGGCTTTGATCCCAACATACTTGTCTCAATGAGCAAATCCAAGACATATTTTCGCTGTGACAAAACAATACCTTTCTGTGATTGTGCTACTTTAATTCCTAGGAAATATTTCAATTTTCCTAAGTCCTTAGTTCGAAACTGTTGCTAAAGATAGATTTTTAGCTCAGCTATACCAATGAAGTCATCTCCCATGATGATAATATTATCAACATATACAATTAAGAATAGTTTGCCTTCCCCTAATTATTTTTTTTTTGGTAAGGGTAAGAATATATTAAAGAAGAGCTAGCTATACAAAAATCGGCGCAAAAAAACTTTCACCCATAGTGCAAAAGAAGAATGAGTGGAAAGGAGCCGAGAAAAATAACCAAAACAAACACAACAACAACCAAAACAACCGGCAAACACAGCATGGCAAACGCCATAGATCAAAGAAGATCAACTTAGTAACGGCATCCATAGAGCACCATCCAAAAGTCTAGAATGACCCGTCATCAATCCATATGCTCAGCAAGGCCACCAACGAAGACAGAGGGGTCAAATCCCCATCCTTGTTGGAGCTTTCTATTCTTAGGGTTGTCCGGTACTTTACTGAAGGTGAGGGCTTTGTCTTTCACAACTTTGATGAGATGATTCTTCAAAGCTACAACCTCAAGGGCTTCACCACGGAAGATGATGATGTTCATTTTCTTCCAGATAAGATGACATAAGGCCCCAAAAGAAAAACGGGCGATAGAGTGAAAGAAGTCATTACCTGACAGGAATTTCAATGCCTAGAGGAGATTTTCCACCCAAGTTCTGTTACGCTATGGAAGATTACATCTTCTGGCCCAAAAGAAAGCAAGTGTCGTAGGAACGTGACAATCAAAGAAGAGATGATCAATAGAGTCTAAGATACGATTGCAAAAAGCACATAATTCAAAATCAATCCTTCCAATGGAAATGAGAAAAGCCTAAGTAGGTAATCTGTTCTTGATAATCAGCCAAAGGTTAAATTAAAACCTTGGGGCTATAGCATTATTCCAAGTAAGATGAGCCTAAGGAACCTGATTCTTTTTTGTCCTTATCGCCTCCCAAGCTGAGGCTACCGAAAAGGCACCGTCAGAAGACTCACGCCAATAGAAACAATCAGGGGTTCGAGGAGAATCGGCAAGGCAAACTCCCAAGATTCCAAAAGAGTCCTGAAAACACGGCCCTCAAGCGAAAGTAAATTAGCCACTGTTGCTTGTCTAGTAAGTCCCGAGGTAGCAATAAGAGAGTCTGGAAAAATAAGGCTCCAAGGGCCTTCCTGATGCCAATTGTCATACCAAAGCGAGATCGAATGACCATCACCTAGTTTCCACACAAAAGAAACCATAAAGTCTCTTCTTAGCTGGAGAATTTTCCTCCAAGCCCAAGAACATACGGTGGGAATGGAGGAAACCCAAAAGTGATCCCTTTTTTAAGAAATTGGTATGGATCCACTGACACCAAAGGGATTCTTTGTCGGTAAACAAAACCCAAATATACTTAAGCATGGTAGCTTTATTATAGTCCTTTAATCTACAGATACCCAAACCACCTTCCTTCTTAGGAACACAAACATCTTCCCAAGAAACTTTTGCCCCCCCTCCCAGCCTAGGGATGGGCCTTTCCAGAGGAATTGTCTCAAAATACATTCGATACGATCAATAACCGAAGCAGAAAGAGTAAACACACTGTGTCACGCCCCGATCCTCAGGCACGCACACATCCGTCTCACTTGGTCGATTTTATAATGCGATATCCCAGGACAATGTATCGCCGACCCTTTCATTTTTAAGCACATGCGGAAGCAGTTAAAATCCCCAGACAATAAAACGATGGGATAGAAAAGCAGGGCCATATTTTTTTTTTTTTTTTTTTGATAACCCAGGGAACCTCCGCTCTGCCGCTTCGCGGCGGAGAGTAAACCCTGGAGCGCCGGGGCCCCCACCGCTGACCCCGTACGCGGGTAAGTCGCGCGTTGAGCATTGAAGCACTGCGTCCACGAAGTCTCGAACTCTTCCCCTTGGCGTGGAGGGTACCAAGCCTTAACCGCGCGGCCACCGCGGGCGGTGGTAGCAGGGCCATATTTTTCATATTGAAATTTATAACCAAACTTTTATACAAACCACAAACCAGAACACTTCAAAACTTTTTATTCTAAACTTTATTCACATCAAGATGGAGATATCAAAGAAGATACAATCTCAATCCATCTCGCCGTACTCGCCCCTCTCGGATTATCTTCTTTTCCCAAAAATCATTCTCCGACTCTTCCTCCTCAAAATCGCCCAAGCGGGGTCCCGAAATGTTTTTCCCCAAACCGATGAGACTACGCTCTCGGCGGGTACCCCTAAGCCCGATTAGAAACCATTATACTAAAGGCTTAAACACGCATAGGTCAAGAAGACGTCTTTAGCATCAGATCCCACCTGTAGTCAAGTCAAGATAATTCACAATAGGCACTCAACCCAATCATATCACCGATCGAAGATTCGATCAAATCGACCTAATCGATTAAATGTCAACAAGACCACTCACTACTAAGTCATTTCTATTCAGTCAATCAATTCACAACATCAAATCAAAGCCATGAATCACATCAAGTCACACTCAGATCGAATCATTGATCAATCGACCTATCGATCTGAAGTCAATCGCACCATCTCATGGTCATTTCCAATAAATCGATCAATTCACAACATCAAATCAAAACAATGATCAATCAACCTCAATCGATTACACGTCAACCTAACCATTTCCCGGTCATTCAAGCTATTGCTATTCAGAGTCCCACTCGACAACATTCAATATTTAATGGCTTTACGGTCCCACTCGACCACTTGCTCTTTAAAATATCATTTTGAATCAGCGAATTCCCACGTCATTCTCCAAGCGATGATCGTGATCACCGGCCCACGTGTCTCTTCAAGATGCCAAATGTCTTTTCATTGGGATCACGTGCATTCTCCGAGGTAATGTCATCAAATTACCGAAACCCACGTGTTCTTTTAGATGCCAAATATACTCATTGGACCATGCGTGCCTTCTCCGAGGTAATGATCAAATTACCGAAGCGTGGCCCCTTTTAGATGCTAAATGTACTTCATTGGACCACGCGTCTTCTCCAGGTAATGTCAAATTACCGAGCCCACGTGTCCTTTTAGATCCACACTTAATCACCGAGCCACATCGCATTCTCCAAGCGACATCTTCGTCACCGAGCCATGTGTTCTCCAGGTGATATATCTAATCATCAAGCCCCATGCATTTCATGATGATTCGTAATTATCCACAATTAAATCAATTCAGTACAATTTAAAACTTAATTAAATAAACGGACTGCGCCACGACGATCAGCACGAGATTTCGGTCGTCGGCCATCTCAAACTTAATTTCCGAAAAATAAATAAATAATTAATTAATTAATTTCGAAAATTATTATTTAATATTAAAAATTCTGTTTAGCTCAAAATAAGGTCCAATTAAATAAACGAACTTCACCACGGTCATCAGCATAATTTTCCGGTCACGGGCCATCCCAAATTGAATTTTCAGGAAATAAATAAATAAATAATTAATTTCGAAAATTAAATAATTAATATTAAAAATTCAATTTAGCTCAAAATAAAGCGCATTAAATAAACAGACTTCATGCACAGTCATCGTAATTTTCCGGTCACGAGCCATCTCCCTTGAATTTTCGGAAAATAAATAATTATTTAATTTAATTCCGAAAATTAATATTTAAATGCCCAAAAATCTCATTTAGGCCCGAATCGCCAAATTGAAGCCCGATTAGGGAATCGGAAAATTCGAGATACTTCCAATAAATAGTAGACCACGTCTACTTGCTAATTGCGCAATCAATTCATTTAAATCACATCACAATTGACTAATAATTGCTAATTAATTATAATCTAACAACCTAAACATAATTAATTAAAACTAAACCAACCTTAAAGCATAATTAGTCAACTAATCAAGGATTAGTGAGATTACTCACCAAATCGTGCGCAAATCGGATCAATCCGACGGCGGCGACGCGAGGAACGATTGTCCCCAAAGCACGGCTCGGGTTCGGGGCCGAGAAACGGCCCAAAAGCGAGCCCGAAGTTGCTGAAACCCACTTCGTGGGTCTTGCTGGTTGGGGCCGATTAGAGCTGCTCCGGCGGCTAGGGGCGCGAGGGAAGCGGCGGAGGGCGAGGGGGTCGCGGGTGGTCCGGCGGGGTTGAACGCGGCCGGAGGTGGCTGGACGGGGCGGAATAGGGGGGATCGGGACGGGTTCGCTCGGGGAAGAGCGATGTAGCGAGCGACGGACGGCGGGACGGCGGGCGCACGGGCGGCGGGCGCCGCGGGCGTGCGAGCGGCGGTGTGGCGGCGGGACGGGCGACGGTGGTCCTCGGCGAGCTGCTGCTCTTCTTTCTTGGTTTTGGTCTGGTCCGCACAAGGA
Source organism: Eucalyptus dawsonii (assembly GCA_016097615.1). NCBI lineage: Eukaryota > Viridiplantae > Streptophyta > Magnoliopsida > Myrtales > Myrtaceae > Eucalyptus > Eucalyptus dawsonii. The sequence goes on along the minus strand of CM027879.1, from coordinate 25,167,380 downwards.
AGAACGAAGAAGAAGAAGAAGGTCACGTGGGATGAGGGAGAAGAGAGAGGAGAGAGAAGAAGAGATAAGAGAGAGTAGTTTTGACTAGTCAAAAGAGAAGAGAAAGCAAAGTAGGAAACGGCAAGGGGGAAAAGAGAGAGAGAGTCGGCGTGGGGAGGGGGATTCGCACGAGGGGGAGGGGAGAGGAGAGAGAGAGAAAAGAAAGAAAAAAGAAAGAAAAGAAAAGAGAGGGAGAGAGAGAAAAGAAAAAGGAAATGCATGTTTCTTTATTTCAATTTTCCTTTTTCTTTTCATTTTCCTTTCAATTTTCTTTTTTGGTCTTCAATTTTTTCCTCCGATAATTTCTTTATTGAAATTTCGGACCCGTCAATAAATTGACGACGATGAGACGGGATCCTAATTATCCAAATCAAATTAAAACCCGAAAATCTGGATGTCACAACTCTTCCTCTCTTATAAAAATTTCGTCCTCGAAATTTAAACCTTTACCAATCCATAAACGAAAGGTGGGGGTATTACCGTCTCATCGAGTCTCACTTTTTCCACGCTGATCATTCGGTCTCGTGGCGTTGTCTAACCACTTTGACCAAGGAGATCATCTTTGTACACAAAATCTGCTCTTTCTGAACCAACAACTGAACTGAGCTTCTCACATAAGACATTCTGTCATCCACATCTGATCTCTTTTTCTCGACTCCCTAATAAACCTTCGAACCTCAACGATTCAAAATTTACCGACGGTTACGAGTAGCCTTTACTCGACACCGATCGACAACTGCGAACACCGATTCGGCGACATCATTATTCACTTTCTTTTCACCACTGAAATTTTGTACCCTCCGCTATACACTGCTTAATAAAGAACCCTCTGAAAACTCTGCCAACTTATAATCTCTGATCTAGATTCGAGATATAATTTATCATCGACACTCCATGTCGGTGAACTATCCGAGACACACACACTTCGATATACCCACTTTGTGGCAAGATAGGATCTTCAATTTCTGAAATCGAATTTAGATTGGCAGTTAATTTCAGTCCGACATGCTTTTAGTGTGACTTAGGCTACCGGGTAGTGTTCAGAGCTTTTTAGGACAAATGACCCGTGGTCGATTTTCTTCGAGCCACAATGAACCCACTCGACACATTGGCGACTCTCGATTGTCGTGAAAATCTCAAAGGTTCAAGTACGAACACAAGGTACCAAAACGATAGAAACATCAAATTAGTGTCAGTCGACGAGAGTTTTCCAATTTAGTGGGGTCACCCACGATTGGTCACTCATTTTAGTCGAGCTGATCTATTTCTGATTTTAAATCGATTTTATACTGTGCCGCAATGATCTCTAAAGATGAGCACGGTCGAGAAGTCGATCCATGGTCGAATTCTCAAGTCTATTTGCCTTAAGGTCCTTAATAACTCACCCAACTAGTCTAGTTATCTCATGAGTGGCCAACTCAGAGAAAAACACTGTAATCGCGTCGATGAAATGCCCAATTTATCTAATCGAAGTCAGAGCCCGAAATCTGGATCACACACTCAAAACAAGATATATCCGTACTGTACCAAAGCGGACCAACTCCATTTATCGATCAACCATTATTCTCAAATGGTATCAGTAATCCCCTGAATCCTTAGTAAGCGATATATTTCCATTTCTACTTGGGACTCTCGAGTGATGCTAAAATCTTCCGGATTTACATTACTGAACTTCCACTTACTGACACCTTTGACACTTGCAACCTGCTTGGCGATATCTACCTTCATATCGGTCTACCAATTTAGCTGACATCGATTCTGACTACTTGCCCCATCTGGTCAAAACCGTGATACTATAGCGAACTTCTGACAAGATCTTTTCCCTGACTGCTACACTGTCAAGTGCACTCAATTTCTCATGGAACCCGAACGTTCCATCCTCAGAAGTTTCAAAGTTAGATTCTTTCTTGCTAGTATCCTCTTATAAGATCTTCTGAACATCTCTGCCTGTCAACTAGGCGTCGATTCTAACTTGAACATTTGGTTTAATTTTGAGGGCGGCTATAAAAATTTAAAAGGTAGCCTACCTCAAATTTGAAAACCAAATTTCAAATCCTTTCCAAGTAAAGTCTATACTTTAACCAGTCTCTGCACAATTGAAGGCTCTCGGCTCAGCACATTAATGACTCATTTCGTTCCTCCAAGGTGATACCCGATATCACTTTTATAGTTCTGCCAAAATTCTGATTCACGACACTGTTTCATGTTCAATTTGTTGGGTCTCAACTGGCGAGACGGTTATACAACAATCTTCTCATGTTGTATCAATACATACCCAGTCGTTAGCAAGACACATCACTAAGGATTAAATGCTTTCTAGAGCCAAATGAAAAGTTTAGTACAAGTGCGATAGCTTGATCTTACTGAAGCTTTGGAAACTATCCTTGTACTTGTCTATGCCAATGAATTTCCCTTCTTTCTCAAGAGGTCAAGCCCATGATGATACTGATGCTGAAAATTCTTTCACAAACCTTCCGTAGTAATCTGTCCAATCCCCACAACTTCTGATCTCTGACATTGATGTCGGTCTCGGTCCATTAACAACTGATTCGATCTTGACTGGGTCCATGAAGATTCCTTTACCTATAACCACACGACCATTCTTAAGGGCATCTCGTGATTCTCAACACTTAATGTACACCCTATAATGTCACTACACCACACGATCACCATTGATCTAGATATTCTTTGAACACTAGATTTATCAAATCTATGACAGCGGCTGGAGCGTTCGTCAAATCAAATGGCTTTACATTATTCTCACAAGGACAAAATCAAGTGCGAAATGCCGTCTTCAGTATAACCTCCTTCCTGGTTCTCAAGTGACAATAACCTGTCCTCAAGTCGATCCTTGAAGACATCCACACTCTTTATAACAAGTCGCCCAATTCGTCGATCTTTGACAATGAACACTTATCCTTGATTGTCACTTGATTGGGTCGACTATAGTTGATGCATAATTGCAACGAACCATCTTTCTTTCTCTTTTCACAAAACTGATGATCCCTAAAGTGATGCACTGATATGCATGAATTCCTCATTCATCAATCCTCACATCTGCACCATTGGTTCTATCAATTCAAATAACAACAACCGGTAAGAACTTTTAGAGAATGGTTCTGTTCCAGATGTTAACTCGATCGTAATTCTATCTCTTTCTCTGGCAACGGTCTGACCACTTTTCTGGCAACACTTCCAAGAATTCTTGGACTACTAAGGAGTTCTCAATTTTTTAATTCTTCAATCTGTCTTATCTAAGATCATTTCCCACTAATCTCGATAACTTCTATCTGACAACCAGGTTACCTCAAGTGACGAGATCAAAGAAGTCAAGGACCCTTCTCAACCCTCAGTAAAACTTGATACTTCTACATGCGCTTGGAATAAACTGGGTTACTCTACCATAACAATTAATCACTATTAAATGCTTAAGAACCAATTCTTTCTACACTTGACGAATAAGTTATACACCAACAACCAATCAAGTATAACTCTAGTCAATGGTTCTTTTCCTACAGCCTTAACCAACAACTGAAATTCCACACTTACAATCCCAACATTCTCTGGCACTATTCTGATAAAATCACCACATAATATTCTTTCATTGAATAAGGCATAGTCGGTTCCGTTCCTGTTCCTTTTGCCATCTTGCTGGTGTTCCAACGGTAGTAACAGTGTTGGTGTTCTTCGTAAACCCCAACCGATAGTCCCTCACTTGATGGCCGTGCTCACTACCATCAAAGCATGTTCTAGTCCTTCTCGAACACAGGATTAATCCATGCATTCCTTCCATACTTTCTGCACTCATCAGGTAAGTCTTCTACCTCCTATCCTTAAAATACATGAGACTGATCCATACCATCTTCCATGTAACATATCTTCCACGGAACAACATGTTCCATTTGTCTGAATACTGACTTGACTATGCCACCCTTCCTATTGGGTGGAATAGAATACTTTTCTCTCGACCTCGGCCTTTCCTCTGACCGGTTTCCATTTCTGCCTGAACTGGATATGTACCTTGACTTGGAAGCGATGGCTCGATCCCAGATCATATCCCCACTCTGGATCTCAACAGGTGAAGCGACAACGGTGGTTGCAACACTAATGGCGGTAATGATAGTGACCACGACAACGGCTTGATCTTGAGCTTACTGGCTCATCCAGCTCCCAAGGAACACTTGCATCAGAACGATCCTATCGAACTTAGGATCATTCGACACTGCTACACTAGTACCAACTTGCAGTGGTACTCTTACACTCAAGCTAGCCAAAGCCGACACTCTGCCACAACCACCTCGGGTATCGACAATTGTCAATGCTTTATCCCGAGTCACAGAGGACATTGTCCTCTTACTAGGAGTTCTCAGCTCTTGCTCGCTCATGGTTCAGTCTTTATACTGAAACCCGTCTTCCAAACCCACAATGGATTAGAAGATGAGCGATCCACACACAACAAACAATTCTAGCATTCGGCTAGCACAGACATGCACCGGCATGAATTTAAAGGCCATCCTACTAACTATCCCATGGTCAACGCTCCTTATCACTCCAATCTTCAACTTAGCTCTGATAACACTTAAACTGGATGTCACGCCCCGATCCTCAGGCACGCACACATCCGTCTCACTTGGTCGATTTTATAATGCAATATCCCAGGACAATGTATCGCCGACCCTTTCATTTTTAAGCACATGCGGAAGCAGTTAAAATCCCCAGACAATAAAACGATGGGATAGAAAAGCAGGGCCATTTTTTTTTTTTTTTTTTTTTTTTTTTTTTTTTTTTTTTTTTTTTTGGTGCTGGAGGAACCGTTACTGGGCCGTTTGCCGTCCACGTAAACCCCCAGGCCCATGGGGCCCCCACCGCTGACCCCACTAGCGATTAAGTCGCGCGTTATGCGTCCGGCAAGTCTCGAACTCCTCCCCTCTCTCGGCATAGGGTACTAAGCCTCAACCAACTCGGCCACCGCGGGCGGTGGTAAAGCAGGGCCATATTTTTCATATTGAAATTTATAACCAAACTTTTATACAAACCACAAACCAGAACACTTCACAACTTTTTATTCTAAACTTTATTCACATCAAGATGGAGATATCAAAGAAGATACAATCTCAATCCATCTGGGCCGTACTCAAGGCCCCTCTCAGGATTATCTTCTTTTCCCAAAAATCCTTCTCCGACTCTTCCTCCTCGGCTCCTTAGCGGGTCCTGAAATGTTTTTCCCCGGGATGAGACTACGTCTCAGCGAGTTCTACCCCACTAAGCCCGATTAGTAAACCATTATACTAAAGGCTGCCTAAACACGCATAGGTCAGAAGACGTACCTTAGCATCAGATCCCACCTGCAAGTCAGTACAATTCACAATAGGCACTCAAGCAATCATATCACCGATCGAAGCATCGATCAAATCGACCTAGTCGATTAAATGTCAACAAGACCACTCACGGTCATTTCTATTCAGTCAATCAATTCACAACATCAAATCAAAGCCATGAATCACATCAAGTCACACTCAGATCGAATCATTGATCAATCGACCTAGTCGATTACAAGTCAATCAGACCATCTCATGGTCATTTCCAATAAATCGATCAATTCACAACATCAAATCAAAACAATGATCAATCAACCTCGTCGATTACACGTCAACCTAACCATTTCCCGGTCATTCAAGCTATTGCTATTCAGAGTCCCACTCGACAACATTCAATATTTAATGGCTTTACGGTCCCACTCGACCACTTGCTCTTTAAAATGTCATTTTGAATCAGCGAGCCCACGTGCATTCTCCGAGGTGATGCATCAAGTCACCGACACGTGTCTCTTCAAGATGCCAAATGTACTCATTGGGATCACGTGCATTCTCCGAGGTAATGCATCAAATTACCGAGCCCACGTGTTCTTTTAGATGCCAAATATACTCATTGGGACCACGTGCCTTCTCCGAGGTAATGCATCAAATTACCGAGCCCACGTGTCCTTTTAGATGCCAAATGTACTCATTGGGACCACGTGCCTTCTCCGAGGTAATGCATCAAATTACCGAGCCCACGTGTCCTTTTAGATGCCACACTTAATCACCGAGCCACATGCATTCTCCAAGGCGACATACTTCGTCCGAGCCATGTGCATTCTCCGAAAGTGATATATCTAATCATCAAGCCCCATGCATTTCATGATGATTAAGTAATTATCCACAATTAAATCAATTCAGTACAATTTAAAACTTAATTAAATAAACGGACTGCGCCCACGACGATCAGCACGAGATTTGGTCGTCGGCCATCTCAAACTTAATTTCCGAAAAATAAATAAATAAATAATTAATTAATTTCGAAAATTATTATTTAATATTAAAAATTCTGTTTAGCTCAAAATAAGGTCCAATTAAATAAACGGACTTCACCACGGTCATCAGCATAATTTTCCGGTCACGGTATCCCAGTTGAATTTTCAGGAAATAAATAAATAAATAATTAATTTCGAAAATTAAATAATTAATATTAAAAATTCAATTTAGCTCAAAATAAAGCGCATTAAATAAACAGACTTCACCACAGTCATCAGCATAATTTTCCGGTCACGAGCCATCTCCCTTGAATTTTCGGAAAATAAATAATTATTTAATTTAATTCCGAAAATTAATATTTAAATGCCCAAAAATCTCACTTAGGCCCGAATCGCCAAATTGAAGCCCGATTAGGGGTCGGAAAATTCCTGAGATACTTCCAATAAATAGTAGACCACGTCTACTTGCTAATTGCGCAATCAATTTATTTAAATCACATCACAATTGACTAATAATTGCTAATTAATTATAATCTAACAACCTAAACATAATTAATTAAAACTAAACCAACCTTAAAGAATAATTAGTCAACTAATCCAGGATTAGTGAGATTACTCACCAAATCGTGCGCAAATCGGATCAATCCGACGGCGGCGCGCGAGAACGATTGTCCCCAAAGCACGGCTCGGGTTCGGGGCGAAAACGGCCCAAAAGCGAGCCCGGTCGCTGAAACCCACTCCGTGGGTCTTGCTGGTTGGGGCCGATTAGAGCTGCTCCGGCGGCTAGGGCGGCGAGGGGAAGCCGGCGGAGGGCGAGGGATCGCGGGGGTGGTCCGGCGGGGTTGAACGGCGGCCGGAGGTGGCTGGACGGGGGCGGAACAGGGGCTGGGCCGCGCGGGTTCGCTCGGGGGGAAGAGCGATGCAGCGAGCGACGGACGGCGGGACGGCGGGCGCACGGGCGGGCGGTTGTCGCGGGCGTGCGAGCGACGGTGTGGCGGCGGGACGGGCGACGGTGGTCCTCGGCGAGCTGCTGCTCTTCTTTCTTGGTTTTGGTCTGGTCCGCACAAGGAAGAACGAAGAAGAAGAAGAAGGTCACGTGGGATGAGGGAGAAGAGAGAGGAGAGAGAAGAAGAGATAAGAGAGAGAAGCTTTGACTAGTCAAAGAGGGAAGAGAAAGCAAAGTAGGAAACGGCAAGGGGGAAAAAGAGAGAGAGAGTCGGCGTGGGGAGGGGGATTCGCACAAGGGGGAGGGAGAGGAGAGAGAGAGAAAAGAAAGAAAAAGAAAGAAAAGAAAAGAGAGGGAGAGAGAGAAAAAGAAAAAAGGAAATGCATATTTCTTTATTTCAATTTTCCTTTTCTCTTTTCATTTTCCTTTCAATTTTCTTTTTGGTCTTCAACTTTTTCCTCTGATAATTTCTTTATTGAAATTTCGGACCCGTCAATAAATTGACGAGCGATGAGACAGGATCCTAATTATCCAGTCAAATTAAAACCCGAAAATCTGGATGTCACACACTGGCCCAGAAAGCCTGAATAGAGTGGAGTACTGACCAGATCAACTGGAGTCTTCCAGCAAATGAAAGAAACCACTAAGCCCAAGTCTGAACTCTGGCTGTGATCCGATTAATAAGTGCAATATAGTCCATTTTATCAAGCCTTAAAGAAATAATTGGGACTCCTAAATAACGTATTGGAAGCTTCCCTTCCTGAAAACCCAAGGTCAAAAGAATATGCCTTCGCAGAGTAAAAGAGCCTCTCACCATAAAAACTTCACTCTTATTTTTGTTAGGCAATAAGCCACTCTAAGAAGAAAAGATGTCAAGTCCTCTCTTGAGTATAGTCACCGAAGCCTAATTAGCTTGGGAAAAAAGGAAAACAGCATAGCCTTCCCCTAATTATTTATAAAAGAAAGAATGATCATTTCCACATCTTGATAGCCCAAAAAACAATACAATCTCAGAAAATCTTCCAAATCATGCCCGTGGAGTTTGTTTCAAACCATATAAAGACTTTTAATTTGCAAACTAGTCCAGACTCCCCCTACGCAACAAACCTCGGAGGTTGCTCCATATAAACTTCTTCATAAAGAGTGCCATGCAAGAAAAACTGCTAGTTATATGTTGTAGCAAGAAAGATCAAAATACGAATAGAAGTAAGTTTGGCAATATGAAAAAATGTGTCTAGATAGTCAACCCCATACACCTGAGTATACTCTTTAGCAACAAGTCTTGCTTTTAAATGAGCAAGAGAACCATCGAGACTGACTTTTATAGCATATACCCATTGACAACCAATAGTAGTTTTGCCTAGAGGAAGTGGTACTTGTTGGAGAAAACTTCTTTATTTGTTTTGAAGCTAACGAAACATTTCCATCGGTCTACTCTGAAGACTTGTAAACTCTTTCGTCAAAGTTTGAAAACCGCCGGATTGTCAGACTTAAGATTCAAAGTTTGCCCTCATTAACAGTTTCTATACCATCAAGACTTAGCCGGATTGTCAGACTTAAGGATTTGATTCTAACGATTAAAGAAGATCTTGCGGCTGGAGATAGCATTTCGAAATCTATTATTTGCCTTGAGATTAGTTCGGGTAATTTGGATCTGTTGAATGACGAAGCGTACTTGGAAGATTTTACTTATGGAAACCTAGATCCTAATTGTATGGGCGAGCAAAATTGGTGAGCTATTGTCACATTCCTTAAATAACTCAAGATCTCCCTAATTGATTTTGTCCAATGGGTAGATTGGAAGAACTCATTTGGAAAGTGCCAACGGTTATGAAGGCATTGAGGAGTATATAAGGAAGATGCTCTAGTTATCCAAATAGGTGCACGATAGAGAAATTCCAAAGTCTGAAGTTTCTTATTCTTTGATAATTCATTTGTTAAGCGTAAACTTGTACTCAAAAGAGAACTTATGCATTTGTGAGGCCTTGAGAAAGTGTAGCAAAGTATCTAAACTGTGGAATCAAGGACGTAATACTGTAACGACTCTTTTGATTTATAGTGAAATCCAACCGGTGGACTGTTAGTATGAGAGAGTGGACGTAGGCTTGGATTAAGCCGAACCACTATAAACCTTGTGTTCTTATTCTTTTTCCTAAACTCATTCACTTTGCTTGTAACTTTATTTAATTATTAGAGTCTCTTTTCTTTTTCAAAGTCAACTGTTAAACAAACTCAAGTTAAAGTAAAGTTTTACACTATACTCTACAAAAATTTGTTTTCGCATCTATTCACCCCCTCTAGGTGCTCGTATTAGCATTTACAGTACTGAGTCCCAAGTTTAGTTAATTTCGAGAGCCTTTAATTCTTCTTTCATTGCTGTCCTCCAGCCAAATTTATAATGCCTCAGCGATAGACTTTGGGACAAGATATTGTTCAACAGTAGTTAAAAAAAACTTGAAAAGTAGGAGACACAGAAGAGTGAAATAAGATTTGCAATAGAATGTTCAGTACAAGTACGTGTACCTTTGCGATGAGCAATAGGAAGATCAAGATCAAATGCAAGCGGAGGGTTAGCTAATGGCGGATCTAGAGCAGAAGATGACGTAGTAGTGATGGGAGGAGCAGGGGGAGCAGTAGCGACACGAGGACGTCGAGTATAAACCTGGAGATGAGATGGTTTCTTTGTAAATGCTAGTGATACAATTGGAATGGTAGACCGAATGATGGTCACATACAAATCTTCATCCAATTCAGACACATCAATTTGAACATTATAATAAGGAATGGATTCAAAAAATGAAACATCAACTATTATAAAATATTTTCTCAGTAATGGATTTGAGTGCGGGAATAACCCATAAACATACACTTGATTGTTTTGGGATCAAGTTTTGATACTCCAGGTCAATGATCACAAACTAAACAGACACAACCAAAGATACAGGGTGGTAGGACAAATAGTGGTTCATTAGGAAACAAACTAGAATAAGAAATACCACCTTACAGAACAGAAGAAAGCATGCGATTAATGAGATAACATGCAGTTAGAACAACATCAAACCAAAAGGTTTTGGGGACCTTCATTTCAAATAACATGGATCTAGTAACTTCCAATAAATGCCTATTCTTCCTTTCAGCAACACCATTATGTTGTGGAATATTAGGAAAGGAAGATTCATAGATCATACCATGTTGAGTCATAAAATCATAAAAAGATGTGGAAAAGTACTCCTTAGTATTATTAGAACACAGAACTTTAACATGCATGCCAAATTGAGTATAAATTTCGGATATAAATGCACGAAAATAGAAAATAATTCTGAATAATTTTTCATTAAATATAATCAAGTAACTCTAGAATAGTCATCGACAAAAGTAACAAAATATCTTAAATCCGAATTAGAAACCACATGACATGGACCCCAAATATCTGAATGAACTAATAAGAAAGGAGATGCTCCCCATTTAATGACTTGAGGTGTGTAACTAACATGATGTAATTTGCCAAGTTGGCATGACTCGCACTCTAGACTAGAAAGAGATTGAAAACTAGAATCCAACTTTTGAAGACTACGTAGAGAAGGATGACCAAGACGACAATGGATTTGATATGGGGACACAACACTTGAGCAAGCAATTGAAGAAGCATCTTCAAATACATACAGCCCCCCTTCCTCACATCTTCTACTAATCGTCTTCTTTGTAGCCAGATCCTAGAAAATACAAGAATTAGGATAAATAGTTACTGAACACTGAAAGTTTTTGGTTAACTTACTAATAGACATGAGGTTAAATGGAAATTGTGAGAGATAAAGCACTAAGGACAATGACAATGAAGGAGTTGGGTTAACTGTGCCAATTCCCTTAACATGTGTAGGTGATCCATTAAATAGAGTAACTATGGACGAAGACGGGGAAAAAGAGGAAAATATACCTAAAAGAAGTAGCAGTGGAAGAAACAGGCTGAGATTTGATATTATTTGTACCGAGCATATTCCTCACCAAACATAACCACTACCTTGTCTTTAGATGACTGTGGAGTAGAGTCAATATTAGACGTCGTATTAGCAAATTGGTGCTGTTGCCCTAGTCTCCCATGTAGCTTGTAACAAACTTTTTTATTATGACCAAGTTTGCCATAGTAATGACAAACTTGTGTAGTCCTTGAATTTATCAGTAGATATATGAAATTGTCCACAAGAATGCTGATGACCTTAACCTCTCCCTATTCTTATGCCTCGGCCTCCTCCTAAGACACCACGCCATGGTTTCCTCCATCACTCTTATTACCACTACCAGTTCGAGTTTGATACACAAGAGCGTAACTCCCCACCATAGATGTAGTATCTTGAGAAGACTCACGAGATACTTGAAGAACTCGAGCAAACATATTTGTGAATGACACTATAATCTCTCATCCAAGAATTTGAGACCTAACAGTTTTATATTCAGAACCAAGACTTCCTAAGAATCCCATTACAGCCAATTGTTCCCGTTAGCGTTGCATTTGTTGAACATCAGCTGAAATAGGGAGAATGTCATTCAACTCCTCATACAATCTCTTAAAAGTCTGCAAAGCACTAGGTAATAGAGTGTCCCTTCCTTTCAAATCAATAAAACTCCCGCGATAACTCATAAATCCGTGACAAATTATTTTGGCCGCGAATACAATACATTCAAATACTCCCATAGTTTTCTCGATTTGTATCAATATGAGTTACCATGTCAACTACATTACTCTCCATAGAATTCGGCATTTGACCAAGAATACGTGCATCAACACCATCCCAAGTTACATCATCTTTAGGCTTAAACTCAGTTAAGTGTTTATGTTGATTCCTACCTGTCAAAGTAAGCTTCACAATTTTCTTCCATTGGGGAAATTAGCACTACTGTGAGTTTCTTATCAGTAATTCGATTAGATGAAGAGGAAATCACCTCAATCATCATAGTATTATTCTTCTCAGGATCTACTTCAATTGTACTCTCCAAGTGATCGCCCATTTTCCAAGAATGACAAAAAAAATTCTCATAATAGCTTTCTTCAAATAACTCAGCCCCAACAATTCAATAATTCACCAAAATTGATAATATATCTCCATATAAAAGAGTCTCAATGACCCATAAACATCAACAAATACGTTAAAATCAACTAATATATCTGCAATAATCATCAACTCATATACCTAGAGACATCCTTAAGAAACGACCTAACCAAATCAACTCATATATTTCACCAAGAATCGGCAGCCTAGAAATAAGCAAACCTGCCACCAATATATACTTTTCAATGCTGGAGGTGATGAAAATCAGCAATTCAAGTTAGCGACCAGCACCCCAGCAACCAAAATCAATGACTAAAGTTAGCGACCAGCATCCTACCAACCACAAGAGTTGTGTCAAGGGAATCAAGTGAACTAGAGAAGCCACACAAGGGGTGTAGTGCTAGATGGGCGAGCCGCGCGAGTGTGCCCCACAAACTAGGTGAGTGTGAATTACGCAAGGCACGAGGTCACACGATAGAGAACTCTTGTAAGGAATAGTCGTGCAAGAAAAGGGACACACGACGAAAACTAGCCGCGATGGCGACTGTTCCGGTGAGTGGCCGATGATGGTGACAGAGACTGTTCTGGCGTCTAGGGTTAATCCCTAGGCTCTGATACCATGTGATGAAAACGTTCATTGTATTATTCAATAAATTTTATTATATATACATGAAAATAAACCCTAAAAGTGGTAAAGATCCATTTACCCTTCTTACTTCTAACAAGTTCATGTCGCTGTAAGACACATTTCCAACATTCCCTTCGGACACAACAACATTTGCAGTAATTAATCATTGAGCCCACTTATTCTTACCATGCTTGGCCCAACAAGTATCAACAATATGACCAAATTTGCCACAATATATACACTAATGGCTATCTCGATCAAAACTTTGTCCACTACATCCACCACCACGACTACGACCTCCCCTGAAACCACGGCCTCTATTGGAAAATCCACCACAACCACGACCACCACTACTAGCCACAAATGCTTAATTGTCTTTAGATGACATAGAAGACAGAGGGACAATGCGTTGAATTTGACAAAATGCTTCATTAATAGTAGGAACTCTCTCTCTAGTAAGAAGCTAACTCTTCACAGGCTGTAAGTTGGCATTCAAGCCAGATAAAAACTTGGCCACTCGAAATTCAGCTTGCTATGTCTAAAGTCTCTTAAGATCAATAGTGATGGGTTGATTAAGACGAAATTCTTACCACATACCTTTCAAAGGACTATAATACTCTCCAAGAAACTTGTCTCCCTATTTAAAATTAAAGATCTTCTTATATAGTTCATAAACTCTAGACATATTTTTGTCTTGTGAGTAACTCTCCATAAAATCATCCCACACTCCCTTAGTAGTTGTGTGGAACATGACATCAGCAATGGATGATTCCATGTTATTCCATAACCACACCAAAAGTGTATCATTATCTCTCATCCAATCACTATAGTCTTTAGAATTTTCAACAAAAGGGTCTATAGTAAGATAATGGAATTTCCCTTTGGCATAATATAGACCTTCATAGCTTGGGCCCATAACAAGTAATTAAAAGATTCATTTAATTTAATAGTGGTAATTTGAACATTGACACTATCCGTAGAAGCCTTAGTATCACTCATGATAATAATCTCAATGTAAATATATCTACCACATAATCAAGAAGGTTGAAACTTTAGTGCAAGAAACAAAACAATAACACTAATGTATAATCAGATGTAATTGGCTCCATAAGTTATGGACTGCTGAAATCTCATAAATATAGATTGTTGTATGTAAAAAAATATCTGACCAAAAATCTCGATTCAAATAATTATATGTTTGACGGAAACTAGCAAGATCAGTCAACCATAATCAATGAAGTACTCTGATTTTTGAATCAGCTGATCAGTAAGTGTTGTAATCCATGTTTACAAAATCGACATGATGAATCTATATCTTCTGATCTTTATGTGTTGAGACTTGAAGAGAAAACCGATAAAAATTGCAGCTTTAGGTGGTTGCATACCATAGAAGAAGTAGGGTTACTAGGGGACTCTCAAACTAGCAATAGGATCAAGTAATCAGATGGTTAGATCTGCTCTAATACCATGTCACAAAGCTGATTAGGGAACCCACAGTAAGTAAAAAGAGAGAAAGAAGGAAGAGAGAAGAAATAGAGAGGAGGAGAAGAAGTAGAACATAAAAGAAACAAAGAGAGTGCTATAGTTTTCTGTGTAACAGAAATCCTACACCCATTGTGTTTATATTAAATATAAATTGCATATGACCATAATACCCTTATGTAAGTAAAAAAGAAATAAAACTCTGAAAATTAAAAATAACTCAATTAAAGTAACTTAACAAAAATAACGCCATGTCATACTTCCTGGCCATTCAAATCAGAGATAGCATTGAAGTGATCAATCTTTTACCAAACTTGCACTTGAGTAATTGCTTGAGAAGTTTTGGCATTCATCACATATGAAAGTTATGGCACTTGTAATATCTATTTCCCAAACGACCTAAAATGATTAACTGGACCTGATTTGGAGTTTCGGTAGATGCCAGTTGTGAATATGACTTCCAGAACTTAAAGCTTTTGTTTTTGAGTGCCTAAACAGTTTCTTTAATTGATAAAAAGGTTGGTTAAGTTGTTAAGGACTGGGAGTCAAATTCAAAGAAGAGAGATTACTGGGTACTTTAATATGATTGTTGAAAGTGCGGGACTTATCCGGTCAGTTTTAGAACTTAAAAGCAACTGATTTATGCGTCTTTTAGTTCTGTTCTTGATGGCATTGTGTTGTTTAAATCTACGATGTTTTATGCATGTTATCAGATATGCATTTTAATGAACCTTCATGCTTGAATTTATATAATGTGAAGTTCTTTATGATTGTTCTTGCATGTGGCGGGTTCATTTGCAGGAAAGTATCTTTCATTTTGCTTCCTTGTGCCTGAAATCTTGCAAATTTATTTTGACGATTAAGTAATCTTATATGTCATGTCATTCCAATATGAGTTGTGACATTCTAAAAGTATATGTACATATAAGATCATGAATTGTTCAGATTATGCATAAAATGCTTAAAATATACTCTTAAATGGCTCGAACTCGTGGATGGATCTCCCATTTACGAACCGCCTGGAGTCACTTTCTGAGCTTCCTCGCTCATCCACAACATTTATCAGGTTTGAGGATGTTGCAATGGTTTTATGGATGGTTGGTTTGCTATGAGACCTCTCTAGCATACCGTGCCGGGACTTCACATACCATGCTCGATGTGTATTTGCACCTGCCTTTGGATAGACTTCAAAGGAACAGATTGGGTGGCTTGGGATCTTTTTACTTGGAGGACCTTCTATGTGGAAACTTGGTTCGCCCCTTACTCTACGAGCCGGCTAGTACTTCTGACCTTTGGCTCCCCCACTGGATCCAGCTTACGTCCCTTCAGCAGAGTTTGTCTCCTCTCCCCTCTGCAGCCGTTTTTATAATTCCTCCACTAGAGTTGATCGAGATCAAGGAGTGCTATTTCTTTGGGATGTCTTAGTGAACCTTTTTGTAGGCCTCTTCCTACAGTCTAAGGAACCCCTTTTACTTGGATCATGTATATTATGGTTTCCTCTCGTGTCTTTCACATCCTTGATGTAGGACTTCTGGTTATGCCATACATTTCTAATTTTGGTTGCTTTATTTATGTTTAGTCTTATTGCATGAACTAATCAAGGCCTAATTATAAATCGAAGTACTATGATTGTTCTAAGATGAACTTAGACATAAGACGGTATGTCGATGAGTCAAATCCTATAAGACTGGCATGTTTCATTTGCTTTTGACACAATGCTCCTTTTCTGATTAATCAAAACAGAGTTTAATACCTCGGGAAATTTTATCAGCTGCCCTTGCTTTTGGTAAGAAATGTATGCAAAGAGTTCTAATCAGTTAACATTTTCTTGGAAGCAAAACTTAATAAAACTAAGGTTCCATTATATCTTCTTAAGAAAAGGAGTTCTTAAATATTTTTCATGAAAATAAACAAATTTGAAGCAAACTAATTGTTTGTAGAAAATTGGTTTCGTCATATTGCCTAATGTCCAAAATCCTATAGATGTTGATGATCATGGGAGACAAAAGAAGGTGATGGCTGCTAAGGCTGTTTTGAATTGGTAGTCAAAAAATGTTTTGGCCTAGAATAATGTTCTTAAGACAATTGACACCAAACTATCAACTGTCTAGGCTCGTCTTGATCATGTAGACCAAAAAGTAAATCAAATAACTTTGGTCACAAATAGATTGCTTGAGATATTTTCAAAAGAGACTCCGACAATTGGAATCCGAAAGATACGTATCTCATCATTATTTGGAAGACCAAATGGCCAAAATGGAAAAATTAAAGACAGATCAAGCTCTTGTAGGATGGATAATTTATCCCTCCTCCAAATCCATTTTTTTCCCAATCGTGGCAAAAGATTCCAATGGATGTGACCCCTTTTAAGGCTACATCAATTGCTTCCATCATTGAAGAAGCTCAAAGAAGGATCAAGATGATATTGTTGTGCTTCAAAATCATATTGAAATGGAAAAGCAAAGGAAGAGTAGTGAAGAAAAGAAACCAGCTCCTAAACCTTTTCCGGAGCCTCTCTTTCCTCATATGGTCTTAAATCCACTTGAGGCCTTCTTGTGAGATCAAAGCAAACAAGAGATCAAGCTCTTGTAGGATGGATAATTTATCCCTCCTCCAAATCCATTTTTTTCCCAATCGTGGCAAAAGATTCCAATGGATGTGGCCCCTTTTAAGGCTACATCAATTGCTTCCATCATTGAAGAAGCTCTAAAGAAGGATCAAGATGATATTGTTGTGCTTCAAAATCGTATTGAAATGGAAAAGCAAAGGAAGATTAGTGAAGAAAAGAAACCGGCTCCTAAACCTTTTCCGGAGCCTCTCTTTCCTCATATGGTCTTAAATCCACTTGATAAATCCACTTGAGGCCTTCTTGTGAGATCAAAGCAAACAAGAGATCAAGCTTTTGTAGGATGGATAATTTATCCCTCCTCCAAATCCATTTTTTTCCCAATCGTGGCAAAAGATTCCAATGGATGTGGCCCCTTTTAAGGCTACATCAATTGCTTCCATCATTGAAGAAGCTCCAAAGAAGGATCAAGATGATATTGTTGTGCTTTAAAATCATATTGAAATGGAAAAGCAAAGGAAGATTAGTGAAGAAAAGAAACCAGCTCCTAAACCTTTTCCAGAGCCTCTCTTTCCTCATATGGTCTTAAATCCACTTGAGGCCTTCTTGTGAGATCAAAGCAAACAAGAGATACCAACTACTGTTGTTTTCGACTTCGCAAAGTGAAGTATCTTTGAATTAGCTTTAGAATTGGATTCCTTGTCTTTTGAAAATACTTCAACCTCTGAGCCACACATAGCAATATCTCATGTACCAATTCTTTAAACATATTTTCATTATGTGATTTGGGTTATCCACCAATTCTTTATTGGTAAACCAGAAGATATTCTCAAGCTCAAAAGAGAATTTTTGGAAGAAAATGCTGCTCTTTGCGAAACAAGATTTGAATAGGTACTTTCAAGAAATGCCTAAGTTATTCTATGCCCTTAGAGTTGACCCCAATTTGAAGTAAGTTTTCTTAGCTTCCATTCCAAAAGAAATTGGACAAATTATGGAATGATCAAATCAAAATGAGCAGAAGATTGTTGCCGATGTTCCTCTTGGAGAACTCCAGTAGGAGATACATCTTGCTCTCGATGATCTCTGCATTCGTAAGAAAGCTTTCAGAAGTAATCTCAAGAGCAACAAGGAACTTGACCGGACTTGTCAGAAGCATGAGTTGAGAATTAAATGCTCAAAGAAAGACTCCTATGATGACCCTTCTTGTGGGGATCAATGTAAAAAATGAAGATATTTCAAGAGATTCTCTTTAGGACATACAAAGAAAAGGCATAAATGGTGATTATCGTGAAAGAGATGCTCTAGACGAAACTCTTCTGGAAAGTGCAGAAAATCTTATAGGTGTTATATCTGCAACAAGAAGAGTTGGAGTACCAAAAGCAAGGGAAGAAATTCTCATTTGATCCAAAAGATAGAAAAGCAAATTGGAGTACCAGTCCAAGATGATGATGCTGAATTAGTTTTTTACTTAGAAGAGGAACCAACTAAACACACTATATGTGCCATCTAGACATGATCACAAACTAGTGACACTAAAAGTTCATATGAAGAACTTGAAGAAGAGGTATTCTTCTTTTCGAACCCCGATAATCCAAGATCTTTGCGTATGTATACTTCTTCTCTTCTCCTATGTTTCCCTATTAAAATATAATTATCAAAATATTATAAGCCTATTTCTCTCATTGCCCTTATTGACACAGAAGCTAGTGCTTCCATGCTTGATACAAAGATACTTCTAAAAAAAACATTAGACTTCATACATTGGGTATTTTAACTTTGCTTTTGGAGATATCTTTGCTACAAGAGTTTGAAGCAAACTTATCACTATACAGTTATTTCCCCAATATGCAGTCACCACTAAAATCCTTGTTTCGAGTT